>VXAU01001802.1:148504-166744 GCA_013399695.1 Formicarius rufipectus
TAGCAGACCTCTCAGGTACTTGGGTATTATAGTCTGCATTACTTCTTTAATTACATGAAAGGAACTTGCATTTTGACTTAGAGCTTGCAATTCAGCAGTCTGACTTGTTTTTTATGACAGAAACCCCGATAAATACAACTGTTCAATTTCTTCCCAACAGCGAAGTTGTTTTTGTGGGTTTTTTAAAACTCTTTAAATATTTATCAGGACATAAATCTTCTTAATACAGATTGTTTCAATCCTGCTTTCAATCATTCAACCGTTTCCAGCAGCAGGAATTGCCGCTTTTCATGTCTACTTCAGTACATCAGCTCATAGGCTACATCAGAAGTGCCACTCTCTGAGCTTAACAGAAGAAAAAAGAAAAAAAAAAAAAAAAAAAAGGAGAAAAAAAAAAAGGCTAGACTGCCTGAAATGAGGAATAAAACAAACAAAACACTTTTTATTGTGTGAGGTTTTCCCTCTCAAAGTTCAGGAAGGATTAAAAAAGTATCCTGGGCATGACAAGGGAGCATTATGGGAGTAGAAAGAGCACACTGACAGAAGGGATGCTGTCCCCACAGCCATATTGCCTCCATCCCTAGGGTGTTTTCTCCCCTTTTTTCTCCCTACCATCACCCTGCATCTTCTCCATACTTCTTGGAGAGCATGTGTCAGCTGAAAAATTCATGGGGTGGGAATCTGTGTGGAGAGGGGAACTGGGGCAGAGCACCAGAGGTTCAGCTGACTGAGGCACAGCGAACTATGAGGACACAAGAAGCAGGATGCGTTGTGCACACAGGTGGGGAGGCAATGGCAGGTGTCTCTCCAGGCAAGCTGGCAAAATTGAGGAAATAAACCTAAAACGGGGGCTACAAAGATAATGTTGTTTGAGATTTCAGGAGGTGAAGGTGTGAAAGTTTTATAGTGATAATCACAGATTTATTTTTGCCTTTCTTTTTAACTTCTCTGTTCCTGTCTGCATCTCTGTTGCTCATTCTTCTCCCTTCTGCTGAAGCATAAAATGGGGCACATATCTTTACTGAGATATAGTGTGGCTACTCAGCTTTCAAACCAAATCACAAGGCACATGAAGCTCAGATCCATTTGTTCCCTTCAACGCAAATGCCTTTTAACCTAGTCTGGTAATGTTTTGGGTTTTTGTGGGTTTTTTTGGTTGTTTTTTTTTTGCTTGTTTGTTTGTTTGGGGTTTTTTTAAAGTGTAGAAGAGCATATTGAGCATGAAAGGATGTTGTGCTTTAAAGTCACACCTCAGGTTATTTCACTGCATGGAAAAAATACCGCATTCAAAGGAGATAGAGTGAGCTGTTCACAAATAAATGGAATTTAAATGTAGAATTAGGAAGAGAAGTGCTAGCATTTACAACTAACCATAGCACATCAGGCAAGCCGGTCTGCCTCCTGTCTTTTCATGTCTTGCACCAGACTAGCCTAAGTTCTCCTTTAATTTTAACCTTTGTCCCCAAATCAAGGTCATGACTGTTTACATCCAAACAAGTTCAATGTCTCTGTTTTCAGTAAGATTTTTACTAAGCTGTTAAATTTCTGTGCAGGATTCGTGACAATTAAGTGCAAAGTTTTGACAAGGTCTGCTTCAGTCATTGATGCCATACCAATTAAGATGCCATCATGTCCAAAAGACCCTTTACAGTACCTGGCTGTAACTCAGTAACTCTAACTAGAACAGTCCTGTAGAATATTCTTTGACACGTTCCTACCACAATAGGTATTTTAAATATGGCATTTATGCTTCATGGCATAATCCTCAAAAATATATCACAATTAGTCCAGGGTTTCTGCATTACAGACACCAGAAAAGGGAATCTTCTTAGCTGTCAAGAATGGAGACTGAGAGGCACACTAATAAAATAGAGGATAAAAAGAAGAGTACTTTACCCAGGGGTAAAGTAAGCCTTTTGTGGAGAAATACATGTTTTAATTGAAACAAAAAATGAGACCTTACACAGGATTATAGTGGTCTGGATGTAAAAAATGCTGAGCTGCACATTGGTCCTTCTAGGGAGAGATTTAGGAAATTGTTCTCTCCAGTATGTAGGTACAAATTGTAAATAGTCAATAATAAACTAAGACATTAACTGAGAAAATCCCTCATCTATTAATTACTTCTTTTCCCCCACTGTTTTCTTACATGTTGCAAGATTATAAAGTTGCAAGTCTTTTGCTGTAATGAATTAAATTAAAATGCTGGTTTGAAATCATTTAGCTGTACTATCATCATCTTGCAATTATTCTGTTTAATCCATACTATGTTAACTAACCACAGATGTTTCCCTTGGCTCATCAGTGATTCTTTCTGAACTTATGTTCTTCTTTGGAGGAGCTGAAGCCTTCCTGGAAGGCAGTGCAGAATTTTCGTTTATCATGTTTCTCTCCAAGAAAGTGTAGCTGTTGATAAGTATCAGAGAATTTGACTGCTTTCGAACACCACATGTTCCTGCCCTCTGCTCTGATATTATGTGTTTTTCTAAACCAAAACTTGGTTTCATAAATGGTAAGTTCAAGTCAAAAACATGATCTAAGCTGACAAAGATTGCACTGCAAAGATAAGTATTCTATAGCTTCTCATAGCATTTTTCAGATTGGGATCTCAGACTTCAGAACATTTAAGTTTACTTAAACTTTACCCTCTGTGAGAGAAAAAACATCTCAAGATGAATAAGTGGAGGCAGAAAGCATTTACTGTCCATGGGGTATGTGCAGCTTCAAAGGAAAATTAGCTATACTGTGACAATTTGGGGGAAAAGAACTATTTAAATGTATTCCTGAATGTAAAACATTTATCAAGGCTATTCATTCCTAACATTTTACATTTTTTTAATCACACATTGGTTTCAACTCAGAAACAGTCAATGCCCAGCTTAAGAAAAGGATTTCTTACAAAGCATTCTTAAAAGAAATGCACCACTTGCAGTCTCACTTGTTTGCCTCTTTCCTTGGTCAATCAGAGGTAGATAAAGGGTTCTTCATACTGAAAAGGAGGAAACAGAAGAGGAAAGGTGAAAGAACTACTTGAGGTCATCCACATCAATAGCAAACTGGCTTCTTCACGTGTCAGACTTTTGGTATATTGATATATTTTGGTACTTATAAATTTACACATCCCCACAGAAGGTACAGAAAGTACAAGTAAAATAATTTTTTAATTTGACAGCAAAAGCTGAACATTAATGCGCCTTACCATTGTGTGCAGTCAAATGTATCATTAACTATCTCCAAGAAATAGAAGTATTCAGTTTATTGCCAGCTGTTGCCGTTACTTACTATCAAGTTGACTAAAGCAAATCAAGTGCCAAGGAATTTACCAGAGAACCGCAAAAGAACAAGAACTATATCTTTCTTTTCCTTTATGTAAGTTGTAAGTCAATGAGAAAAAGAAAACAAAATGTCCATATCATGCATTTGAAAAAGGGAGAAGAGTTTGAAATATTAATTGGTGTCATGCTCACATGTCATGGCAGAAATAACTACTCCAGCACTGTGATCATTTTATTTCTGGTGGCAGAGTACAGTGGGAGCCCATCTCAGCAATTTGCAATAGGGTATACATTCTTAAATTTCTACTGAAAATCCAACTATCATTCCATTCAGAAGCACTGGCAGAAAATGAGATAAAGGCAACACGTGCTCATAAAACAGTATCACACCACACTAGTGTATTTTCCAAAGGATGGAGGAAGTTGCACTTTATAATAAAGTATGTCTTGGCTTTTGTTAGTTATAATGTTAACATTCAGTCATGAAGAAATACAATTCGGTGAAATTATTATAGGTTACATTGACTTGTTTGAGCTGTCATGGGAAAACAGAGCACATATGGGTTTGTTTGTAAGGGCTAAAAGTATCACCCACAAAATAAAGAAGGAAGCATTTCCTGATAAATACCATAGGGCTTGATTGCTTCAGCTGGCAGCACCAGGTGCCATTAGAGGGTTTGAGAACTTAGTCTAACACTAGTGCAATGGGATGTCAGATCTTTATTGCAAACAGAAGTTTGAGCTGCTGTCTGAATATCTGATTAATCAGCCTGTTGAATGATTCTTTAATTTGAAAAGAGCTCTTAGAAAATCCAGTCTCTGATGAAAGATTAAGGTAAGGTGGTGCCTTAACAGTCGATTAAAAGAATGTGAGTGAATTCAAATGGCAATATCCATTCAGTTTTTCTAATGGAAATCTGAGTTGACTTCTTTGAGTTCTGTAAAGTTGTAGTCAGCTGCTGGCTGACTCTCTATTACTTAGGGGGCATTTCATAAGAAGAAAAGCAGTCCATTATTTTTATCAGTCACTGACACCATAAACCACTGGCTTCAACGGATACAAGAAACTAGTTTAAAATTGCACTTTAGTAATAGAAACAATAGTAAATTGTGAGAATTCTTTCTCCATGCCCAATAATAGTGTGAACTTTTTTATTCTTTTTAATCTACAAGTGATGATATTGTGATAGGGGTTAAAGAACGCAATTTCAGCTTTCTCCAACCCAAATGCTTCTTGAAGAATGGTCCTCAAAGCCTCTGTCTATTGAGAGTCTCTCAATGGGTATCTTTTTATGCACCACTTCTTAGGTCTTCACTGCTTCTGGAAAAGAAATCTGAAGTTCTGTGATGAGTTGCCCAACATTGCATTATTTTATATATCAGTTAAGGCCTACCTATTAGTAGGACTCAATATAGAACCTGTGGCTCTGTCTTTTGCTGCGTATTTGCATAGAGCCTGGAGGTCTTCAGAAGGACAGAAATACTTCTTTGAAGCAATTTTCAGTATTTAAAGTTGCTGTCAATGGATGCTGAAACATTCTTTTTTTCCCTAGCAAGTGTGAAGGGCATTCAAATAAAGCCAGCATATGGAATATCCAAAACAAACAAAAAGAGGCAGTTTATACACATCACATATAAGCTGTGAAACCCATTGACACAGGATAGTGACTACCAGAAGTGTATATAGGTTTAAGACACTGACAAGTACGTTGAAAAGAAATACACATGGGGTATTAAACACACAGAAACCATTTCTACCTTAGGATGTCCTGTGTCACAAACCATTGTCAGATGGGACTTTTCTCACAGCAATTGTCATTGTATGATTTTTCTAATCTTATTTTCTTTCCTAGGCGTTTGCTTTAGACCATTGTTCAAGACCGGAGAGTGACCTAATACAGCCTCACTTCTCTGATGTTCATTAGCCTTTTTTTTTATACAAAGTATAAAATGGGCTTTAAAACAACAAATACTGGAACAGATGCTTATGTCATGGCCTGGTTCTACCCTCTTCCCAAGACTTATCTGTTCTGTAGATCAAGCAAGATACCTTCTAAGTCCAGACTCTTAGTTTCTGGGCTTTCTTTCCTTAGAAGGAGTTAAGAGGGAGGTCAAGCTCTGGCTCTCTCTTGGTTGTGTAACTGCCTTTAAATGTTTACTAAGATATGGCTTATCACTGGCTACTTTTTTCTTTGTTTGCTTTTCTTACAGCCCAGTGTTTAACCAAACAAATAGCCCAACAGTCATCCCAACCGTCATGTCAGCAGAGTGTGTTCATTAACTACTTTTGCAGCTCCTCATCCATCACTGTGGATATTAAAGCTTGACCTGCACATGGAAGTCATTGTCTTTAAGGATAAGCATCTGCATGATTTAATGTCCATTCAGCCAAGTGAGTTTGAAGTGATGATAAGCACAGCTGAGCTTATTTAAATGTGGAAGAATATAATCTAAAACACACTTCAAATATGTAGTTTCAGGTCTTCATTTTTCAGAAGTTCAATTAACTACTAAAATAGGCTAACAAAGGAAGTAAGGGACTGTCTGTTTCCTGGAAACTTTATGCCAAGGTAGACAGGAATGTTTTAGTGAAACATTTTCTGTGAGAGGCAAATGTGACTCAGAGGAAAGGGGTAAAGGGAGTAAAAACACTGATGATTTATACTATTCTACATGTGACATCCTTTCTCTCCTATCAGACGTCCTGATTTCAAAACTGTGTTCTAGTGGAACATTCATCCCTCTGGTTTAAATCCATTTAAACATGATGACTTAGATCATTCATAGGTCTTGTTAAATCTGCCATCAGATTACTTAAATTGGTAAGACCAAATGTAAAATGAGAGAGAAAGTAGGATTGACTTTCCATTTTGCTTTTACTTATCTCTTTCATAGTTCTTTTTATCTCCTGTTAAATAACTGACCTGATAATAGGTTTACCATTTACAAAGTAGTATGTGGTCTACCTCTTATACATGAGACCAAAGATTTTTCTTTTTCAGCTGCCATAATGATGTTTTAAAATATTTTGTAGTGATTTGGAATTCATTTGCCCTGCAGATCTTCATTCAAACACTTCAGTGTTTATGAATTTTCAAGCACCAGCTGAAACCATACTTGATATCAGGAACAATACAGCCTGCTGCTGCAGTCCCTTAGGAATGTGTGTATGCTCCCCACAATAGCACTCAAATCTGATTCTTGAATACATCTGCTAAGGGGACCATGGGCTCCTCCAGCTGCTCAAAGTTCTGGTGCACCCCCGGGCACTCATGCTGGTCCCAGCCCCATCTGTGACCAGCACATGGCAGATCATGGGCTCCCCAGTCTCCTGCTGCCCACACCCTGCCACTCATGGCCAGCAAAACACCTGCCAAATGGCCAAATTGAAGAGCAAAAGAGAAATGACACTTTCTCACTGGAGGGATCAAGCAAAAGGATGTGGTTCTCCCTCAGGTGCCCAGCTCCTGCTGAGTTTTAGAAGGGACTCTCCATAGCCTGTGCTCCAGGTCTCCTGAGCACCCCAGGTTTATTCTGTGGCCCCAGCTGATGCCCTGCAGCCTCAGAAGGGGTTGCTATGAGGATTTGTTAATGCTTTTCGGTAATCTGGAAACCTAATAATTAATTTCATTGTATGAGAATTTATTCTTAAACTAGGATTTAAACTATTTTGTCATGGATGGTGTACAATACTCCAAAGCCAACAGTGTCACTCATACATGATGTCATCTTCTTGGCAAGGCGAAAGTTTTCAAAAGCAGACTCTGAAATGACAATTTGTATTTTAATAATTCATCACAGTTTTCTTCATGGTCAAGAATGCCTTTTGCATATGATCACATTCTGGGATAATTAGAAAATATAAAGTAAGTGGGATGAGTAAATGTGCTTTTCTAACAAAAATCAGAATTGAACAGGAGTATTCTTTTGTGACTGGTTTCTACATACAGCAAGGGTGTTTATAGCAGTACAGATGGCTTATGATTCAACCTTAATTTAAGTTTCTGGCTGGATTGTACTCTGTATATACAGAAATTATAATTTAATACCAGTCTTGTGTTTTATTCCAAAACTGCTGGAGTTGTGTATTTGTTTATATATTTTGATCCAAGATAAAATCTCAATGACAGTAAATAAGCAGTGTCATGAAACCACTATTTGTTTACCACTGCTAACAAATTCATTTGGACTGAACTGTTTTTCCAAAAGGGTTTTGTGGGTTGGTTTTATTTTGTTTTCTGTTGACATATTTTTTAGGCATTTAACTTTATTACCATGTTACTGAAAATGCTGGCTTTGCACTGAATACGGCTCTCACTTGTTGTGTCCTTCTTTGTAAGAGACTTTTAGTTAGCAAACACACTTTGAAAGTAAGGATTCCAAGTACTGTTATTTGCTTATAATCTCACCTTTAGGGAAAATATTTATTGGGGTAGGGCATCCTGTGGAAATTTTTTCTCCTTCTGTAAAATGCACCAGTTTAATAGTTCTACTCTACTATGTTGTCCTGCTATTTTTATGGGCTGATGATTGCATATAGTTATACTGTGGGGATATATACCAGGATGAAGGAAAACCTGCTTAAGCTGTAACATTACTGGTACCCAAGGACAACTGGGTTATGAAATCTGGAAATAAGGTTAAGTTCAAAATTTTAACCATCAGAGAACCAAGGTTTTTCTCTAGTTTTGCAATAGATGATGAGGGGCCAAAAGCCAGACTTATTCTAAGACAGAAACTGACAGAAAAGCTTGACAAACAGAAGAGTTGAGAAGGAGGCATGGGTTTACGTGATAACTGAAATTGGGTTTTTCCATGGTAGCAGTTTTTAAACTACACTGTGAAAAGGGCCAGGACTGTTCTGAGTATGGACTAGGAGATTTGTCTTCAAAGTCTTATATCTTTGATCTCTGCACCCAAATGAGGACTGGGGAATGACCATGAAAAGTACTTTTCCAAAAGTTTAGTAAAATTGAGCGATAACAATGAAGGTTGCTTGTTAGGAAAAGAGGAAAGGAAAACACAAAGATGGGAATTTAAAGAAACACATTTTAGCACTTTCATAGTCTGTTATATTTTCCCTGGAAAATAATGTAGGAAAAAGAGGAGTTGAAAAGAGCTGACAATGTCTGAAACTGTCTGTGCTAAGAATGTCAAGTATTGCAATGACAAAGAAAAAAAATATCAAGATCTCTGTGGGCAGATTAAAAGCTCTCTAATATCTTCCAAATACAATGAAGCATCTGAATAAGGCCAAATTACTACAAGCATTAAATAATAACTTAAGGATATAGGCCCAATTCATGGAATAAAATGTCTCTTACTCATTAGTTATGTCAAAGGTTATCAGAAGATAAATTAGGAAGCAGAGGCTATTCATTCATCATTCTCTGTTGTGCTGCTTCTGTTATAGATCTGGAAAAGAGTTTTCCCAAAATCATACCTCCTCTTCCTCTATACACACCATATCATCCAGACTCCAAAGACTAAAGGAAAAATAATTTATCACACATAAAAACTCACTGTTTTAAACATGGCCATCAAGGTCCATATTCAAATAGAGGTACTACCATTTTGAAAACCAGGTTTGTTTGGGGGTAAGCTACTGAGGCAAACAGTGTGGAGTCATTGACACTTGAGAAAATTATGCAAATGTCTTACCCAAACACTGCTGACCATAAACCATGTACTTGTACTGAGCTCCTTTCGATGAAGCACTTCATCAGCAAAAATTGAAGTGTAGGCATGTAAACCCCGTAAACATTTAGTATATCTGTGCTAGAAAGGAAAATTCCACCATTTGCACTCATCTGAACTGTAGCTGTCTCCCAAGTAGTACAAAGCAAAATACCAGATAATAATACATGTACGTACTTACTGCTCTTTTCTCTAGCTTGGGGAAGCAGTCAATTTATGTTTCCAAACAGCTGACTAGGGTTGTTGGTTTTGGTTTGTTTGGGGGTTTTTTAATCTATCCTGTGTTCAATACTTATTTACAAGGACAGAAATGAAAAGTCTTAATGTATAAGCTAGAGAAGTAAGCATTTGTACTTCTGTTGAGCTTTCCATCTGATGATTTTCTGGAACAGTGGCAGCATGACTGAAATGCTATAGCCAAGTATTTTAAAATACAGCTTCAGAAGTGTCATTGAACCTAATCAGACCACTTGAACAAGTTGAGTAAGATAAGTGAATAAGAAATTTGTAATTGGTACCAAATGAATTACCCAGGAAAGGTTCAATCTCATTTTTAGACTGCCTGAATATGAGTCTCAAAAGATAAACCACACAAAATGTTAGTGCACTATAAAATAAATAAAATTCTATAGAAATTTTTGTAAAGTGAAACATCTCCTTGTGGACAAATAGGCAATCTACCAATCTGGTCACTGTCATTCTGTGTTCTTTCAGGTATGCCCATAAATGCAATTGATTTAAGGAATTTTACATTTGAGAAGCACCTGTTTTTAAATCTTAACTGTCTACGTAGACCACATTATATATAATAATATGGACATCAACTGTGGACCTGGTTCAGACATCCTAACTGCCCACGGTCTTAGTGAATTGGGTGAGAGCTGTTAAGTTCTCAGAGATTTTGAAAAGTAGTCTGATAGATTCTCACAGGCAGTCTCAGATCATTGTGCTACAAAGTATTCATGATATTAATTGTATCTCTGTCATTTAAAATTTGGAAAACTGGCATTGTCTTTAGCTGATTACCACACAAAACATTGCAGTTATATTTACAAGTTGTGGAATGAGAGCACAAAGTGTTTAAGTAAATTCAAAATATGCAGGTATTTTCCTCATGGAAAGCTAGGCAACACCAAAAGTATTTCATACCATACAGCAACTTGAATCCCATGTCCAATGCTGGGCCCCTCGGCACAAGGACACTGAGAGGCTGGAGCATGTCCAGAGAAGAGCAACAAAGTTGATGAAGGGTCTGGAGCACCAGTCTTATGAGAGAGCTGGGGTTGTTTAACTTGGAAAAAAGGAGACTGAGGGAGGGCCTTATTGCTCTCTACAACTACCTGAAAGGGGGTTGTAGCAAAGCGAGGCATAGGTTGGTCTCTTCTCTCAGGTAGCAAGCAATAGGATGAGAGGAAATGGCCTCAAGTTGCACCAGGGGAGCTTTAGATTGGATATTAGGAAAAGTTTCTCCATGAAAAGGGTGGTCAAGCACTGGAATAGGCTGCTTAGGGAAGTGGTTGAGTCACCATCCCTGGAGATATTAAAAAGACACGTAGTTGTGGGACTCAGGACTTAGTTTAGTGGTGGAATTGCTGGGTTAACAGTTGGACTCAATGATCATAAAGGTATTTTCCAAACTAAAAGATTCTATGATTCTAAGACTCAACATTACACAAAGTGCCCACAGCCAGCCCGAGTCTGGGGAAATGCAGGTTATACGGCACACAGCCCAGGTTAGAACCAGTCCTGTACAAACAAACACAAGATGAAGGACTGCAGTGTAGCAGGACAAAACTACTTCTGAGGCAAGGCTGTGTGGTGAGATTAATTATAATACATGCAAAACCATAAAATTTGTTAATACCTAATAAATTGTTAATGGAGGCAAGCAGGGAAATTACTGCTGTCTTTAATTAGCATTTTAAGCTATGACTGAAGTACAGACTAAGTCATTAAATAGAATCATTATGGAATGAGTCAATGAACCATGTTGTAATAATGCTTGCTTCCTTGCGTATTGCAACCTCAACAGAGGTGTTCAGATAAACTCTCCCATACAGTAAGCAAAGTCCACTCATTCATCAACAGACAGTGTCTTGTGATGGCATCCTCCCTCATGACAGTAACACATTGCAGTGTAGCACTCTGCCAGGTGTGGATTTATTTTTTTATTAAAATGTCAACAAGCAAAACCAAAACAAATCATAAGCCTTATAGTTATCAGCCTGTTAATTTAACTTACCATTTTAGGTCCTCTTTCAGAGTGTCCATCACTATCTTCCCTATCCCTTTTCTCTCCAATAACATCATGGTGCTAAAGGGTGTCAGCATGAGGGTGTCAGCATGAAGTGTGAGGGTAAAGTCTGCATTTCTTGCTGAGAGCAAGATATGAGCATGCTTTTCTTCATAACTAAATTTTCAATCCATTTTCCACACAAATATAAGCACAAGATACAAACATTTTCCTGATACCAGAATTCAATATGTAAGCTTTCTCCAGGACATTACCCCTGCATTGACAACAGATACAGATCAGCATCAGAAGCCTGTGTAAACACCAAGATATTCTCTCATTCCAAATTAAATAAAGATGCTATGGACACATTAGGTATCTATCTGTGCAATCAGGTTGAGGGACTTCTGGCTTTAAGCACGGCCGCTTGTTTTGGGTTCGAAGCTTAGGTCACTTCTCCTTTTTCATAGAAGGCTGTTGGATTGCAACGAACTTCTTTCAATTGCTGCTGGATTTCCACTTCTGTGGGCTGCTATGGATGTAGAACTGCAGTCTCAGCTGATGCTGCCAGTGTTGCCGTTCTGCCAGACACTTTGGGAATACTGCCATCTCTTCTTCTGTGCAAAAAAGACCCCAAAAATTTCTTTTAACACAAAAGATGGGGAAGAACTCTTATCCGGTATGATTTACCTAAGAAAATTAACTAAGCACAATTAGCTTTTTTTATAATATATATACACAAAAGAGAATTCTGTTATCTTTTTGTTTGCTGGAGCTTCTTTTTATCGCAGTTACAGTTTGCTGTTAACAACAGAAAAATGAAGTCAGCTATAGCTTTTTGGTTCTCTTTCAAATCCAAGGAATAAAAAATTTATGATGTTTTTCTGGAATCAGTCCTAAACATACATTCTTGGACTTGTTTAAAAAGAATTCTTTATTCCAAAAATAACTCCATATTCCAAAATTTTTGATTCAGTATGTGCTGCCCATAGTAAAAGCTTAAACAGCTTTAAAAAGCTTAAGTTGTGCATGTATCCTTTGTTTCAGAAAGGTATTGTGCAGCTTTCATTGTCTCTGTAACAAATAGGTTGATTAAAACAAAACTTGTCAAGGCAAAGTCGTAAAATGTAATTCATGGCATAATGACTTGAAAATCAAATTCAGATCCAATGTAAGTAGATGCACAACTACATTTTTTTGTAACAATGACTCATACCAGATCTGAAATTGGCTCTCTGCTAGAAACTGAAATCTTGATACCTCCATTACTGCAACATCGGCCAATTTTGTTTCCTCTGTAACTTTTAGTGGATCCTGCCTCTGCGTTTTAGAGCTGTCGGCAATTCAGCACAATGAAAGGGTGCAAAATTCTTAAGCATTTGGACAATACACATCTGGTACAGACTTCCTGTGAGATCTTTGGCACTATTTCTCTTCAAAGACCTAAAAATCCAAACAATAGGTCTTTCTATTTTTACTGCCTCTGGCTCTGGGGTGCAATCCAGACCTCTAGGTTGAATTTTTCTACTTTGGTGTCTCGGCTTGTGACAAGGTGTTTGAGCAGAATTACACAGTTGCTTTCACAATACCTTTCTGAACAGTGGTCCAACATGAATATCTGTGTCAGTAAAATGGCTTCACCATGTATTCAACAAGGAGAGATATTCTTGCCTCCATTCATTTCAGTTAAATAGCTGAAGTGAGATTTTGAGTTTTGAGTGCCTGACTTTATGACTTGGCACTGCACCAAAACTAAACATTTATTTATAAAGAAAAGAAGGAACAAAACTCCATATATTTTGTTTGGGATTTTTCTACATGCTTTTGACTTCCTCAGCACATCTTATAAATTGCCTAAGCAAAACCTTACACCACTTTGTCTAACATCAGCTAAAGGGAGAGATAAACTTAATAAGCAGGCCTCAGCAAATCTGTCATACATTTTATTGCAGAGCACAGTGTGCTCCAGCTAGCTAGACTCACAGCTTTTCACCTACTTCTCATCTACTGCTATCTCTAATCCTTACAAATTAGTACACGACAATCTGCTCTCTAAACCTTAGTAGCTCCTTGCTCCCATAAAACTAAGACTTAAGTAAAAAATGCCTTTAAAAATAACATGCAAAAGAGGATGTATGGCTTTGCAAATCTGGACAAGTAATTTATACCCTCTGTTCTTACCTTCCCATTCACTCTTGCTCCTCTTGTGTGTTTAGACATAAGCTTTTCACAGTAAGAGTTCTGTGCACACTTCTGATTAATGCTAACATCAAGG
This sequence comes from Formicarius rufipectus, assembly GCA_013399695.1. NCBI lineage: Eukaryota > Metazoa > Chordata > Aves > Passeriformes > Formicariidae > Formicarius > Formicarius rufipectus. Next base: position 161,985 of record VXAU01001802.1, read on the forward strand.
CTGCTTCAAAGTTGGTCCATAGACTACAAGTGTCATGATCTCCTGAAACTCAAGCCCTACCAGCTCTCTACCTGATTCTAGCAGCTTTCTGGACTTTCAAAATGCAGAGAGGAAATGCATGCAAGCCTCAAGTACTGTTGTTTATTCCTCTGCTTAACAAGAAAGGAGGTCCAATGCAAACTGCTAGAGTGCAATGAAAAATAATTAGTTTATGGCCAGACTTACACTGGTTGGGGCACACCATTTAGGCTCATGAAGGATAATGTCACTGTGGACACAGATTATGTGCTTGTCATGCACCTTACAGAGAGAAGCTCCAGCTGCTGCAGCTCAACAATGAATGAGGGACACACTCAGAAGGGAAGTGGACTTGGATCTTTTTGGATGAATTAACTGAAAGCATAAAAACTGCTTGCCCTCCTTATTTTTTTTTATTTTATTTTATTAATGGCTTCTGTTGAACCTCGTGCATATACAGCTCTGATAGACAACCAAAGAAAAGATCACTGTAGCTGCTGTTTCTATACACATGCAAGGCAAGCTGCTGAACACCTCTTAAGCTGGTTTAAAAGATGTTCAGAGGTTTCTCTCCTTGAGTAGCATCAGACTCCTTACAGCAATACTGTGTGATCCTTGAATATGCTTTGTTTCACAACACAGAAGACACAAGTCAGTCTAGAAAGTGGTCTTAGAATCAATGTTTATTGTGTAGGTCCCACATAAAGATATGAAACATATCTTATGTGTGATATGAGAGCAAATAGTAAATGAAAACAAGAAGATTGCTTGTGTATCCAATCAAAGTAGTATGCAGAGCTACCAGAACAAAGAAAGTAAGCCAGGCTGAAAAGAAACTTTCCAAGCACAAAGGCTGTCCTGCACAAAGAGCCAAATACAGCATATGTGCTTCTAAATCTCATCCTATTTTGAGGAATTTAATCATGGATAAGCCTTTTGCTGCCACCTGTACAGAAATCAGTGTTATACAGAGTACTTCAGGACAGGGAAAATAAATAGGATATCAAACAGTTGTACTAACAGACATGAATCAAACAGGAATCCCAACTTTTCTACAGTACAAGTTTTACTCCTGCAGATGACAAGTGTAATTGTTGTTCAGTAACATTCATTTTCATGTGAACTATTATTTCAACTTTGGCCTCTTATGTACCCAGAAGCTACGAACGCATAAGTGACAGGTATCAGAGAACCAACCTGTGGTAGACCAAAGCAGTTGTTTTGAGAGCTCTTGAGAGAATGCTAGTCTGATGAGGGTGCTCACATCCCTCTTATGCTGAGACCACGAACTTTTCATTTGTGAAAATTAGTGCTTTCCTGCCTCAGAGGCATCACAGTGGAGCCCTGGAGGACCACTGACATCTGGTGGTCACTTCACTCCCTCCAACAGCACCTGCAGCTCCTGAAAGGCAACAAGCACAAGCTGAAGTGCAGAAATCACTGAGGTTTTGAGGGGAAGTAAAATGGCTTCCTCAATAATTAGCCCACAAGGCCACTAGTGTGAACTAAACCGGCAATATAAGTGCTTTTATCTACAATTAAGACATTAGAAATATCTTTTTTTAAATTAAAAAAATTAAATATAAATCAATTCTAAAGAAAGCTAAGTCATATATATCTAATTTTACCATCACTTATCAGATTACATTTTATAGATGGCCTGACAGAAACACATGCCAGGGAAGCATTAAGTTACAAGTCTTACTCTGTGTTTATTAACTTAGTGGAATTTGATGGTTACAAGTAAACGCAGATGAACTGCAATACACAAACAACAAACTCTGTTAAAACTGCCAGCACATTAATAGTTCTGTTGGATTAGACTCATTCTAGAGATAATAAAGCATTTATAAATAGAGCACGTTTAATTCAATAAGTTCTTGAGAAGAACTAGGTTGTGAAATAGAATTATACAAAACTGCCTTTTTGACAAATAAAAATGCACATTGTTTCCTAGGTAAGATGCTTCTTATTACTGAAAAGGAGTAATGAGGTTCAAATCTACTTTTGCCAGACAACTAGCACAATATTAAATAATAAGCTGGAGTATTCAACAATTTGATCCACGTAGGTATGTGTTAGATGGTGAGGATGCCCATACAGAAACCGACTCAGTTCTCTTCAGCAGACTTGAAAGGATCTTCCTGGTACCTAAAAGTAATTGTGCAGAGAGACCACAACCACCAGCACTGGATCTAAAATGTACTTAATCCTGTTAGCACTGGTTGCTGATAGGTAAACACTTAAAGCTATGCTTTGTTTGCAACAGCTATGTACAACTTGTAAACAAAACTCTGAGGCTTTCAGACATTCATCAAGAATACAAAAATCTTACTAGTCATGAAAATTTTCAGCCCTTCCCAATGGCCTCCTTGCTGTAAAATGGTTCAAAGTCCACTTTCAGATAAATCTGTATTACTCATTGAGACAGGAGCTCAGTTCAAAACTAATAAAACTCACAGCATCTGCTGAGTAGTGGGAAGTACTACTTTCTACACCTTTTCTACATGCTATAAGAGTGCAGTTTTGCAAAAAATGTGCAGTACAAATCATCTGTCTCCAAACTGACCTATATTTTTCACTTACCACCAACATGAAAACTCTCCATAAGTAAACAGATTGATATAAATTACAGCTTTACCTTCAATCTCAGCTACCTAACCAGAATGATAGTGAACTATTTAAAATTACTTTTACAAAATGCATTTTTGTGCATACACTTTGTAGCCAGTTGTAGCATGTTGTGGGTAAACATTTCCTAGAGGCACATGCAAATGCTAACGTAGCCAAGAAGTGTGGAAAAAGTAGCCAATGCTCAGAGCGAGAAAGGAAAATGTACACGGAATATTCATATGGAGGCAACTGTATCAAGCCACCCCGATGAAAGCAGCAAATGTGCACAAAGGTAGTGTGATTTGATTCTGCCAACTTGTGGCTGAGCCCAAAAGGCTGTAGAAAGACAAGTGTCAGGTTTGTCAGCCCCATTTGTGTTTCAGCAAAAGTCTAGTACCTCTTGTCCAGTAGTTCCTCTGGAGAATTTCACTTGTGTGGCCCACAAGTCACTGATGTTCTTACCTGTCTCCAGTATTTCCCTGTACTGCTGCATGAACATAGAGTGACAAAATTGGCTTCACAAGGCTACTTTATAACACATTCCTAAAGGTCCAGCTGTAAATCAATAGACATTAATCAGTATAGAGAAATTCAACCTTGCACACAACAGGCACAGAGCCTATGTTCCACTTAAATCCTACTCTGAGCATTTAAAATAAGAGCTATTTTCAGTATTTTCATAATGATGGTTTCTGCACAATAATGCATTTCACCTATAGTGAAAAGCTGTCACACTGCATATCTATTAAATAAAAGCATTATAATTAGGTCAGCTACTCAGTAAAGGAGACAATAACCTCTTTAACAAAGCACTGCCACAGTTACAGGTCCTTGGCTAAAAGGAAAATTTCTTCTTTCCTTTGTCACCCCAGCAACATACATTTTTAAAAAATTTCTCAGCATTGCCAGCCCAATTATACAACAGCAGGAGATGATTACTGTGCGACAACGTTCTAATTCACAGACATAATCTGTCTTCCATGTTTATATTTTATTGGGGAAAATTTCCTGGGGGGCAGAGATGTCCTCCACTCACCACCAGGGACAGACAGGTCTAAAAATAGTTTTGCCTGGTTCTAATCGATAACATCATGTTGGCAAACCTCTTCCGAAGACACAGGAAAGCAAGATAACCCATTCCTGCCAGCATGCTGACCAGCAGGGTGGTGCCAAGAACCCTTGGAGCTCTTTTCTTGGCCACACGGAATGCCGTTGGCAGAACAGCTGAGATTAATATATTGTTGACGTGTCCCAAAACTTTGCAAAATGCTTTTCTCTTCACAACACGCTCATAATAGGCTTCCACGTTGGGCCGCTTTCCATTTCCCCAGTTTCTTCTTGCTAATCCCAGAAACTTCAGGCGATGTAATGTGACAGCAAGTGATACATCTGCCAGACTGAAGAAATCACCACAGAGCCAAGGCTGATTTCCATCTTCTAAGCAGAGATAAAACATAGAGAATTAGGAGCAAACGGAATGCAAGCACACATAGAAGCTTCCATGCACTAAAATTTAGTTTTGTGCTATTACAAAATACTGTCTAATAAACACCACCAACACTTCAGCTAAGATAGGACTTTAATCAATTTTGGTAATCCCTTGTCTATTCTTTGCACAATATTGTAAAGCCTTAGGTTCATCAGGCCTATATTTGTTAAGGAAAAAAAAAAAAGCCACATTCCAGTTTCATAAATTAAAGCCCACAGTAAACAGTTGTTTCCCTCAAATATATTTGTCAGATTTGGATTAAATTAAACAGTATGGGAAAGGAGGAAGGCTGTTATAGTTTTAGAATCTAGTGGAATTTTTTCTTTCCCCTACCACCAGAATGAGGGGCAAATAGGCCTACCTTCATTACCTCTAATAAAGGAAGCAGGGAGTTACCTAGTGACTGGTAATTCACTGGGTGTGGGGGGCTAGAAGGACACACTTTTTGGTTTGGTTTTTTTTTCCTTCAGTTTGCCGGAGGAGAGGGAGCGAGAGACAGCTCTCAGGGAGACCTTTGCCCTACAGGGTTTGGTCTCTTTCTTTTTTTTTTTTTCCTCCCATTTTCCAGTCCCTGGATTTTGCAGAGTTCCTTGTGCCCAAGAGAGAGAGAGAAGACATCGCTAGCGGGGGCCTTTGCATC
>VXAU01001802.1:166873-195458 GCA_013399695.1 Formicarius rufipectus
GGGGGGTGGGCAGGGTTTGGTTCAGGGGGTTTATTCATTTAGTCCTGGTTGTTTTATTTCTCTTGAATACATATATAGATATATATTATAGCTAAGAACTGTTATCGTTCCATTTATCATACCTTAATTAAAATTTGTTTTGAAATTAAAGGAGGCTTGTCTCCGTCTTTACCTTCTAGTCCAACAAATTTCCCAAGTTCCTCTAAACTTAGACAAAGGCACTTTAACTTTTACTGAAAAGCTGCCACTTGTCTGAAGAACTTATCATCTTGTCTGTGTCACTCAGCTCGATGGCATTCACTCAAGAACTCCAGCTAACTTGCTGTAGGCTTTCAGATCAAACACAAGCAGATCAGATGACTGGCCTGCACCAGCTCAGTGAGAAGAGCTTCTCCACCTGTCCTTCTTTTGTGACCATGGGGTTTTTACACTGGGATGTTTGAAAAGCAACAGATATCCACACTGCCCAACACTAGTCAGGAGCACAGATGGAGACCTCAGGTTCCCTCTAAAAAGGAAAGAGGTGAATCTTCCTGAGATGGCAGTGCCACACTTCACTGTCAGTGATCTGAACCACCACCACCTGAAAGGGCTGACCAGTATTGACTATACCAGGAGCTTTTGAAACCCAGGATATGAAACTTGATAGTTAGCATAGTTGCCAGCATGAGTACTCTTCTCTAACCTAGATCTCAAATAGGACTATGCTGTTCCCTTCTCACTTTTATCCTTTTGCAGTTCTTTCCACACAACAGGCACACAAAAACACTGGCACAAACATTCAGCAGCACCTCTCTGGAAACAGAGAAATTTATCAATCTCCTTTCCAACACATTTGTCATGAAAGGCACAGTTTGGCACACTGCTGATTCCTGTCCATCTTGACACATTAAACGGCTCTGGAAGAAAGGCCTTTGTAGAGAGCAAAGGTATCCCAGGTTGGTGAAAGCATACCTGGGGATTCATCTAGTGCATTAAATAAGTAAGAAGATGGAAAGGAAGATCAAAGAAGCCACCCTGTGCTAAATAAAGATGCCTGCAGCTGCAGCAGCAGTAACTCAATGAGGGACTCAAGCAGTAGCAAGAGACACACAAGCTATAAGTTTGCCTAGGACCTGGAGAAGCACTGATCACAAACCTCAAAAGTGGGAATACCTCAGACAAAATTTGAAGAGGCAGGTAATAGCTCCATGATTTACAAAATCTTGTGATCTTGGCAGTTTTCATAAGCTCATCGAAATTGCATCAGCTGAGTCCTTGGAAAGGCTACTCAGCAGAGAAGCAAAGGGGCTACTGGAAATGGTGACAGATGTAGTTTACCGAACAAAATCATACTATCCTTCAGAGTAAAAATATTTTCTGTGACTCCTTCACTGTTGAGTCAGTAGAAAGTTTAACCCAGATTTTCAATCACTGGTTCAAGTCTAAGGCTGTGATAGTAACCTGTAATTATTACAACAGCTCTTTATAGAACTAAATGAAAAAAGTTATTGATTTGAGCGGATGCAGTTGGTATTGATTGACGCTTCATGGAGTTCCCAGTAAAGTCAGAGGAAGGACTCCTATTAGCACCACTGGGAGGTTGAACCAGGTTCCGAATAAGCACAACACTAATCCCACTTAAACAGAATTCAGGATGATGACAAGGTTGAGTGCCTGTGGGCAAAAATCAGGGGGAAGGTCAGCAGGTCAGATGTCCTGGTAAGAGTATGTTACACACCTACTAGCTACGATGAGGAGGAAGATGATGCATTCTGCATCAGCTGGCAGACTTCAACTTGCCAGATGTCTGTTGGAAATGTGACATAGCAAAGAGGAGGCAGTCTAGGAGGTGCCTGGAATGTGTGGAACAGAACTTCCTCTCAACTGGTAAGTGAGCCTTCCAGGGGTGGTGCCCTGCTAGACCTGTTGTTTGTGAACAGAGAAGGACTCACGGATGACGTGGTAGTTGGTGGCTGTCTTAGGCACAGCGACCAGAGTTTCCAGCCCTGGGTGAAGTAAGGAGACGCGCCAGCAGAACTGTTATCTTGGACTTTTGGCAGGTAGACTTTGGCCTGTTTAGGAGATTAACCGACAGAGTTCCTTGGGAGTCAGTCCTGAAGAGCACTTTCTAAAAATACATTGGCAATAAAAGAAGGGCTAAGGAGAGTCTCCATCTTTTGCTGGATGCATAGTGTAATATAGTGTCAGGAGACGAGAAAAAGGCTGAGGTACTTAATGCCTTGTTTACCTCAGTCTTTAATACCAAAACAAGTTGCCCTCAGGATACTCAGCTCCCAGAACTGGAAGTTAGTGATGGGGAGCTGAGTGAAGCCCTTATAAAGCAGGAGGAAATGGTTAGTGACCTGTTATGCCAGTTAGACACCTACAAGTCTCTGGGTCCAGATCGGATGTGCCCAAGAGTAAGAACGGAGCTGGCAAAACCTTGTCAAGACACTTTCAACCACTTACAAGCAGTACTGCTTAACCAAATAAGTCCCAGTTGACTGGACTATCATCCTGACCTTGGTATTGGGGAAGGTCATGGAGAAGATCATCCTGAGTGCCATTACATAGCATGTGCAAAACAACCAAGGGAACAGGCCCAGCCAACATAGGTTTACAAAAGCCAAGTCCTGTTTGACCAACCTGATCTCCTTCTATGACAATGTGACAGGCACAGTGGATCAGGAAAAGGCTGTGGTTGTTGTCTACCTAGAAGTCAGTAAAGCCTTTGACACCATCTCCCACAGCATTCTTCTGGAGAAACTGCCTGCTCATGACTTGCATGACTGCACTCTTCACTGGGTGAAAAACTGGCTGGATGTCCAGACCCAGAGAGCAGTGGTGAATGGAGTTACGTACAGATGGTGTCTGGCCATCAGTGGTGCTCCCTAGGGTTCAGTATCTGGGCAAGTCCTGTTTAACATCTGCACTGCTGACCTGGAGGAGGGGATCCAGTGCACCCTGAGTCAGTTTGCAGATGACACCAAGTCGGGTGGGAGCGCTGACCTACTGGAGGATAGGAAGGCTCTACAGAGATCTCTGGACAGGCTGAACTGATGGGCTGAAGACAGCTGCATGAGATTCAACACGGCCAAGTGCTGGGTCCTGATTTGGGTCATAACAACCCCGTGATGCACAACAGACTTGAGGCAGAGTGGCTTGAGAGCTGTTCAGCAAAAAGACATTTGGGGGTGCTGGTAGACAACCAGCTGAACTTGATCCAGCAGTGTGCCCAGGTGGCCAAGGCGGCCAGGTTGAAAGGAGGGTATAATTAGGTGAGGGTCAGTCTCTTTGCCATGTTTCAAGTAAAAGGATGAATTGAAATGGCCTTAAGCTGCACCAGAGGAGCTATCAGGTTCAATATTAGAAATGTTTTTTCACTGAAAGAGTGGTCAGGTATTGGAATAAGTTGCTCAGGGCAGTGGTGGAGTCATCATCTCCGAAGTGTTCAAGAAGCATCTGGATGTGACACTTGGGGATATGGTGCTAGGTTGACAGGTAGACTTGACAATCTTGAAGGTCTCTCTCAACCTTGATGATTCAGTGAAAATCTGGGTGGCAGGTAAACAGGACAGCTATCCAAGACGGTGAGGGAAGGGGGTTACCTAGTGATTAAAGCAATTATCCATATAGCTAATCTGCATATACAACAAATAGCAGCAGCGTATTTACACAAGATTGTAATAAAACTGTGTTAAACTTTAAGGTTGTGATCGTTATAGTGAACTCAGGCCTAAAATTACAACATCAACATTCTGTAGTTAAAGTTTTTCCGATTTTGTTGATAAAATACTGAAAAACTGTGCAGCTAATTATACTTACTATGCTAAGAATGTGATCAAGCCCTCTCACAAGACAGCGAGAACTCACTGACAGCAACAATAAAGCAAGCCAGTATTTAAAACAGTATTGATCACTTCTGTGATGCTAGATTAGCATATACTAAAACTATCAAATTGGATACTATAGAACCAGTTCTATAATGGTGCCATCAACAAGTTTACTCAGTCTCCCCAAACATAAGCATCAACAGGATTTAGCAATAACAATTCCTTACCCGGTGTTTCCTCATTTCGCCGCTGCAATTCAGTCTCAACCTGATCCAAAACTTTTTCCAGTTCATCCAGTATTTTCTTTAGATATTTTATATTATCATGATCCAGCAGCTTAGACTAAATATATATATATATATATATACAGGTTAGTGTTTCAATCATCATACATAGTTTATATTTTTATCAGAGAAACTTTTACTTAGGACATTACAGTGCTTATTCATAAAATGTGATTATTTTCTCCACACAGTCAGCTGGATACTATTTGGACAGTGGTGACAATTCAGATAACAGAAGAAAAACATCGAGGTTTGCCTCACCCTGCAGGGTATTCAACAGCCCAACACCGGCACTAATGTGTACTTACCTGTGAAGTCAGTGGGACCAGTCCAGTACTTCAGCACACACTTGAAGTGTGTAACTGATCTGGGGGACAGATTGCTTCATGCCTTGAAGGATTAAACCACTGCATGACACTACTGGTAATGACAGGTGAAACAAATGTTTACATTGTGACCAAAAAAAATCTAACACTAACAAGCTCATAATTAAGCAGAGGAATACAAAGACTTTTCTCACTTTAAGGCGCTTCTGTTTCGCAATATAGGCATCTTGAAGATCTGGGTTTTCTTCTGCAAGTTTCTTCAGTTCTGATTCTGTGTTACTGATTTGGCCTGATTGGAAAAAAAAAAAAAAAACAACAAAAAAAAACCAAAACCAAACCAAATCCAAACAACAACGACAAAAAAAAGACAAATATTAGATATCCAAATGTACTCATAATGCAATCCACAGGGACTGATCAATGGCTTTTGTAGAAATATCACACAAAATGGGAAATGATACTTCAATACAGCATTCACACCAAGAAGTCAGGATTTAAATACATCATGTTTTGGAAAACTTAACTGCTGTATAAATTGATCCCACCACACCTTTCAGCTCACCAGTTTGCAATGTACTCTATAGTGGTGCAGGCAAGAATGAGAAAATCTTGTTAATAATAATTTTCTCTTGTTCAGAAAAAAACCCAACTAAACAAACAAAAAACAAACAAAAAACAAAACAAAAACAAACAAACAAACAAAACCAAAAACATTTTGCTGACAAAATCTGTGCTAAATCCATTAAATTGTACTACATATACCTTGGATCTCAGACACTTTTGTACCTCAGTTCCTAATACATGTTATACTGCAGAAGTGCAGACAGGCCCACACTGAGATTTACTGAAGGTCATTCTAGGTTGTATGCATAATTTCAAAGTAAAAGCCTAAATACCACTGAATATGATGTTTTCAGTTCACTAAAATGTGACACCAAAGTACGTAAGCCCTTTTGGAAAAGTTCATTAAAGACTATGTGAATGTTCTAGAAAAACATTATTTACATGAGTTAAAGAAGGAATTATATGAAAATTTAAGATAATTTTATTGATTTCTACTACATGCCTCCTTAAAATGGGGCATTGCTAGAAAATGCCATACTTACAGATCTAGAATACCAAAAGATAGTGAATAATGTCTTCTTCTAAAAATGAGTATTTCTAGTAATAAACTGAGAACAAAAGAATAATTATAGAGCATGAATCACCTCTCATTGGAACTTGATAATTAAATTTAGTCCCAACCGTGTCTTATAAATTAAACTGATAAAAAATCTTTCTAGAGAGTAATGAACTCACTGTTATATATTCACTTCAACTTGACACAGCCATGAAAGCCATCTTTCAGCATAGTATATGAAGAAATTGAAGGATGTAATCACATAACTAATATCTTACATATGCTTTTAATTACTTACTTGGATTTGGTACGCATAAACATAATACAGAACTGGCTTATGCCTTATTATATCTAGTCTGGAAAAGATCAGCTTTTCAAAACTGAAAACTAAACCATCCAGGAGAAGTTTGAACATGCAAAGGAATTATTTAGGAACATTCACAAGCTATTTAAAAAAACCACTTTAAATCAAAAAAGTAGGCTATGCTTTAAGTATAAAAAGATAAGAAAACATCTCAATTTTAGCTCTAGCAGTATGAACATGTGCAAACTGGTAACAATTTATACCAACTAGAAGTTAGAGGGGAGGAATATGAAATGAGAAAAGAAGACAATACTATAAAGTGAATTGTAATAAAAGCATTGACTATTACCATGTGAAAACAGAAAAACTATCAACAATGCTGTGAGTAAAGCACAATTGTTCAATAAACAGCACTCACATTTGGGGAGGAAAAAAAAAACAAACAAAAAAACAAAAACAAACAAACAAAAAACCCAACAAAACAAAACAAAAAATCTAAACCAGACAGGACACTGACGTAAGAGAATTATTCCTTTCTTGGACAAGCAGGAATGGTTTTAAGCTGAAGGAGGGTAGATTTAGATTAGATATTAAGAATAAATTCTTTCCTGTGAGGGTGATGAAGCACTGGAATATGTTGCCCAAAGAAGTTGGGGATGTCCCGTCCCTGGAACTTACCAAGGTCAGGCTGGGAGGGGCTTGGAGAAGCCTGGTCTAGTGTAGGGTGTCCCTGCCCATGGCAGAAGGGTTGGAACTAGATGATCTTTAAGGTCTCTTCCAACCCAGGCCATTCAATGATTCTATGAGTCTGTGTTTCTTCAGTAATATAACTTATGCAACTATATAGAAAATTAACTGCCTACCTTCACTTCTGACAACATAACAGTGTGCTAATAAGAGAACTGACTTACCAAAAATTTTAAGGGAGAGGACAACACAATTTGTTGAAAATGTAATTTCTCAAACTAACTCAGTATCATCTTTTATGACATCATGCATTTAGTAATACTATAGTAGTATTACATTTCAGTCTCTGCACTATTTCACTTTGTTCTACAGAGACTTCTAAAGTATCATACAAAAAATCAACACAATATAAACCACTGACAAAAAAATCAGAGATCTCAGAATATAACTGTAAACGTCATCCCGCTGTGTTGTCACGATTTAATCTTTGCCATAGAACTACTTAGTTCTTTTGTAACAGAAGGAAACATGAAAATATTAATTAGAAGTTTGCCATGGTACAAAAATTATCTCCACACACACCTCAAAAATTACACATCGTCTTTCCCATTTTCAACTCTTAAGAGACAACACAGTCAATATAAAGTATATGCCCAAAGCATCAAGGACTGCAACTGAAATTGATGAACTCTGCTCAATATTTTCTGCATAAGGTGCACTTAAGATGAATGTACTGCAACCACCTACTCATAGACATTCAGAGCTATACCAGTACATACTACGAATCCTGCTGGTAGCATAGGCTGGAATCATGGAGTCCACTGTTAACTCAGGGTGCAGGATGCAGCCATGTGTGTAGGCATCCATAGGCAAGGAGTCTAAAAGCTCTCTATAGTGTTGCACCCTTGGATAATACATGCTCCCCTCTTCTGGCATTAATCTTGGTACTTCATCTGCAATAAAAAGTTAAAAATAAAGAGAAGAAGAATTATGTAATTGACTGAAGCTCCTTCAGTTATGTCCAAATGACACTTCCAGAGTTAAGAAAGCTTCACTTGTTTCCTACTGTAACTCAACAGTGTTACTGCAGCCCAGAGAAGTGTATATACACACACTTCATTCTAAAATGCTTTAGTAATTCCAATTCCTATGCAGCAACCCACATAAACACATATTTAGGTGGCTTTCAAAACAGAATACCAGATTCAGCATCTGTTATGTACTTCTAGGAATGGGCAACCATGACACACAATCCTTTGTGATCTCACAGTAGGGCACAGATGAGGTTACAGGAAATTGTTAGAGCTGAAACATTACTACTGTTGAAATGCTTGTAAAAATAACAGTACAGGAATCCTACTCAAAGTATTGTTAGAAGCACTCTTGCACACCACTGAGTTTTACTTTGCCTTTGATCCACCTGGGCCCTGACTCCTATTTTGATTAATAGCCAGTATCAAATATAAATTATGTTCACTCAACAATGAAGTTTCCTTCATGCCTTAGAAATTGCAGTGATAAATCCCTGAAATACAAAATGCTGCCATCTTCACACCTATAAAAAATACAGCTCTGCATTTCCTTCAAGAATTGAGGTTTTTTTGGGTTTTTGTTGCTTTTTTTTTTTGGGGGGGTGGGGTGTTTTGGGGTTTTTTTGGCAGTACAGACACAGAGAACTTCAAAAGCCTGAACGTGATCACTTCTGAGGTTTCTCTTCCTACTCATTTACCTCTTCACTCTATTTTGGCTCAAGTAATAATTTGCTGGTTCTACTTCCATTTTTTCATCCAAGACTGCTGTGGAATTAAGCATGTTTCTTCTTATCTCACAGAGAATCTGGACCTCCCCGATAACCACAGTTATTTCTCATGCAGTGCCACTTCAGGGTTAGCACAGTGCAGTGCTGTTGCCACCCCCGGTCTTTCCATCCTTTCTGGAGGGCTAAGGAAGACAGTGGCAGGTTTTACTTATAAGGCTTGAGCAGCTGCTGGAAGGCCTTCAGTTCGTTTTAAAGGAACTTGTTTTCAACCCACACTGCCAACTATTAGGAGAGCCCGTTTACTTGTGAGGCCATAAACATCTTCTGTCTCAGATGAACCTCCCCACAGTGACACAAGAGATGTCCCAATCGCAGTGGGGCGAGGGGCGGGATCACACACCGAAACGCCTGCGGGATTACCGTCTACAAAGGTTGTTTCCAAGTAATCAATAATCTGCGTTGCCTCACAAATGATGTTTTCCCCATGGATGAGGACAGGTACTTCTCCAGAGGAGCTCAAGCGCATGAACCACGGCTCATTGTGCTCGCTCAGCGGCAGGTTTACATCGTGCTCCTCACACTTGAGCGCCTTCTCGGCTATTGCCAGCCGCACCTGCAAGAGCAGCATGGGCTCACCAAGGGAGCATCACAGGATCACCAAGGCAGCACCACGGGCTCACCAAGGGTGCATCAGGGGCTCACCAAGGGAGCATCACGGGATCACCAAGGCAGCACCACGGGCTCACCAAGGGAGCATCACGGGCCCACCAAGGGAGCATCACAGGATCACCAAGGGAGCATCAGGGGCTCACCAAGGGAGCATCACGGGCTCACCAAGGGAGCATCACGGGCCCACCAAGGGAGCAGCATGGGCTCACCAAGAGATCATCAGGCGCTCACCAAGGGAGCATCAGCGGGTCACCAAGGGAGCAGCACGGATCACAAAGGAAGCAGCACGGCCGGACCCCCGGTCCCGGCCAGTCCCTCCACGCCTCCCGCGCCGCTCCCCCGCGGGCGCGCAGGAGCTCTCTGCACGGCGCCCCCGCCGCCCCCCTCACCTTCTGCGAGGAGAAGGACTGCGTCCAGTGGTACAGCACCAGCGGCGCCATGCCCGGCTCGGCTCGGCCCGCGGCGCCGGGCGGGGCGGAGGATGCGCGGGCAGCAGCACTGGCCGTGCCCGCCCCGCACCGATGCGCCCTTGGAAATCCACAGAAAGGGATGCCCGGGGCGGTGCAGGGGGACAGCCCCTTCCTCCGAGGACGAGCCTTGCTAAGGGGAAACCGCCTGGAAAGCCGTCTGCAGCATCCCCTGGGGAAGCGCAGGAAGATGGATGCGCAAATGGGAAAGGTCACATGGCAGCATTTGTCCTTTTGCATTTATTTGTTTATTTTCTTGAACAAGTGCTTCCGCTATGAATTTCAGGGACACTGGCATCATGCGCTTGGAGGGAAAAAAAAAAAAAAAAAAAAAAAAAAAGGTATTACCAGAAGGCATCCTGAATTGGACCCTGTGGGCATTGATCCTCTGTTGCAAAATATGTCATAGCAAGAAGGAACAAAGATTTAGAATAACTTCTTTTGCTTCCAGCTCTGGTCTTTCGATATCAAGAGAGAAGGTTGCTTAATTTTATTTTTTTTTCCCAAGACAAAATTAGAAAATTGAACCTTTTTGCAGGGCTTTTTTTTTTTTTTTTTTATTTCCCCTATGTGGAGTAAGGTCCTTTCTGAAAAGCATTTAATAACGAACAATAGTTTCCATCATCAGGAAACACTTCTTCTGTATGTTACAGTGGAGATAGTTTAGAAGATGCAATTGCTCATAGACATCCATTAGAAGCTTATCAGCAGCATCAGGGAGATTTCAGCAAACTAAAAACCACGGTGAGAATACATATTCCAATTCTGATTTCTCCATCCCAAATAAAGGTGACTACTTCAGGCAAGCCTAGTAACTCGCTCCCTTGTGCAATTTCTATATAACAGATGAATCCCACCAGTAATATTCCAAAGACCTGAGCCTTGTATGTTGAGAAATACATCCCAATAACAAGCACATTTAAGTTTAAGGGAAATTTTTACTAATTGAAGCAAGAGAATAGATTTAAGTCACTGAAAGAGGCAAAGTAATGGACAAATCTTACAAATAAAAAGGGGAAGAAACAAAAAGCTAGCTTCCAGTCCTGCACTGTTCATATGAGTGGGCACAAGGGCAGCCTGATGTCTTCCCCATGGACCACTCCCTGCTAGAGTCACAAACTAATCTCTTCAGAAGGTCAGGCATGACGAGAAGCTTCTCACAAATCCCAGGTGACAATGTGTTACTGATGGTAAATCTTACAATTTGGGGAATTTAATTTAAATGGAATTCATAAAAAAGTTGGAGAATGTTCTTTGAACTGGTGAGAATGCAATGGAATGCGATAAATACATTACACCTGGATTTACTTCCCTTTAAGATACATGTCTAAGGTAAGAGTCCTGCAATATCCTCTCATACACTAGGTCTTTAACCTGTGACACAGATACGTGGATATTCTCATGGATCCCTGCTTAGGTTGTTGTACATCAGTTCCTCACAGCTAGACAGCTAGATCTTAAAATAACTGAAGACAAGGATTTTTTTTTTTTTGATTTTTTTTTTAAATTTACATGGACTAGACACTCAGGTTTCTGGTTTGCCTTTTCTTTTTTCCTTAATCTTGCCTTAAAATCAAAATGCCATTTTGTCAGTTACCACACAGACCACTACTCCAATTCCCTCGTTCAGCTCATTAACATCACACATGGACTTCTGAGTTATGTTTTGTTACCTGGTTTAGATGCCTTAAAATGGAATGAAAGGGATCTATATTATAGCACCAAAAAAAAACAAAAAAAAAAACCAACAACAACAAAAAAGGAATAAATGGACCATTGCAAACAGTATGTCCTACTTCAGACATATTCAGTAACAAAGCAGCTGCAATCACATTCAGGTGTTCCTTCTTCCTGTAGTCTAGTTATCTGTCTTGCTATGAAACAGAAAGGATATTGACCTTTTGGACCAGGTCCAGAGTGCCACTAAGATGACGAGGGGGATGGAGCACGTCTCCTGTGAGGAACGGCTGAGAGAATTGCAATTGTTCAGCCTGGAAAAGAGAAAGCTTAGTAGTGACCTATTTGCAGTGTTCCAGCACCTGAAGGGAACCTACAAGAAAGACAGAGAAGGACTTTTTACAAGAGTATGTAGTGACAGGACAAGGGGAAATGGATTAAAATTCAAACTGAGAGTAGATTTAGATTCGGTATTAGGAAAAAATTCTTTACTTTGAGGGTGGTGAGGCACTGGAACAGGCTGCCCAGAGAAGCTGTGGATGCTCCCTGGAGATGTTCAACGCCAGGTTGGATGGAGCTCCGAGCAACCTGATCTAGTGGTGATGTCCCTGCCCATGGCAGCGGGGTTGGAACTAAATGATCTTTAAGATCCTTTCCAACCCAAGCCATTCTATGGTTCTATGATAAGTATCACCCGTATGTCCATGTTAATAGTCCTGGCTTGCCGACAACAGCTCAGCTGAAGGAGGAGCACCTGCGGCCGTGTTCCCCCCAGCCCGGCAGGCAGCTGTTCTCAAGCTTGACCACACGAGGCCTCCCTTTTCCAAAAATACGATCCAAAGTACCTGCTTTCCAGAGATGAAGAAGGGGCCGATTCCTTTTCGTTCAGGACGAGCACCTATCCATCCACCTATGTTCCCAAGCCCCTCCTTACCTTCTCATACCCGAAGAAAAGCAAGCGAAAGGGCTTGATAAGCTCACTGTATCCTGGAAAACCTTGTTCCACATGCATTTACACAAAGCTTTACAAAACTGAAAGCCTCTGTAAAGGCACATTTAGTGTTGTATGTGTTCTGAATACAAAACCGGCACACAGCTGCAAATATGAGTGGCATCTTGTGTCTGCAAGCAGGTCCTTACCCCTGCCTGATAAATTGTTTTTCCTACCACACTGATGTTCTTGCCTTGTTTCTCTACGTGGCCTCCCTTCGGTCTTTTTTAGCATCCTGTACACACTCACAAATATATATATATATGTGTGTGTGTAGATATATACACAAACCTCTACAAGTGTTTTTTTTTAAAGCACATGCTTTTACATCATGGGAAGAAAATAACATTTACAGCTAACAGTGCAAAAATCAACTTGATAAACAGTTTTATAAATTGGGTCAAACATCTGGAAATCAGTATTCTGGTAACCCTTTTTCATCTTTAGTTCACCTTTCATTCCATGAAACTGACAAGAAACATCTAGATCAGATGTGTCATTAAAGTGATTGATGCAAGTAAAACACTGCTATTTATTTCTAATCAGATTTCATAGAGCATATTGAAAACCAAGTTTTATTAGATTACAAGGGCAAAAAAAATCTTTTTGCCTTTTCCTATGCAGCCAGAGCTATTACAGCTGAAAATTGACTGAATTCTGTAGATGCATCACTAACAGATGCATTGGTTCAATTACAAGTGCAGAACTGGCCTAATTGACAGTATTGTAGGAGTTAATACTGGTTGGGAAAGTAAGACAGGTTCTGTTCTGGACCTTCTGTCATCAATAGTTATTGACTAAATTCCAGTGGCAGATGCTGCATTACTGGTGATGACATGGGTCAAAAGAACATAGCATTGAATTCAGATACACAGCTGAGACTTAATATTGACACAAGAAGTGTCTTTAATACGACTGATGAATTAGACATGCAACTATTTAGAAACAGTGAGAGCAAAGATACATCTTGATAGTCACAGCTGAGACTGTGCCCTAATTTAACTGCATATAAACCACAGAGGGATGCAATTCTAGATAGCTGATGCATATTCTCAAGAAATATAATTAAAGAGTTACCATTTTACATCCAACAAAATCAACTTAGAATTTATTTTGTCAATTTCAAAGTTACTTAACATATCATACTAGGTTTTATTCTCTGATTTCTCCACAAAATTCTGCCAAATTTTCTGCAAATACTATAGTCCAACCCATTCCATGCAGGAGTTTCATGTGTAAATACTTCAGAAATCCTGCTTAATAATTTTTTCCAAATAAAATTCTTAGAAGTTTTACAGCAATTCTATTTCAAAATAGTTATTAGTGACTGCAATATAACAAAAATATTCATTGTTCTAATGCTATATAAACTTCAACAGTTTTGAGGATTGGAATTAATTTTCCTGAACTATCAGGCTTTTAAATGAAACACAGAAATGTATTTTATATATTTACATAAGATGAAAAAGACGCAATTTCTTAGCTGCCAACCTCAGAATCTATATGCTAACATTCAAGTTTTACCCAGTCTATCATTTCTCAAGCTTTTATAGAAACAGCGTCTTCATTATAAAATCTAACATTCAAATTCAAAATATCTAAACCATGTCTTTATATACTTATCCATGTCTGTTGTCTCTCTGAGCAAGTGTAATATGCTGGGTCATGAACTTGGACAATTACAGAGCTTTTAGGAACAATTCTGTATCATCATTTCACATGCTTCATCAACCCACACATTAACTTAGATAAGTAACTCATACAAGTGAGAATTCTATTAAAAAGTTCTCCTGTGCTCTGTACCTCTGGGCATAGCATCCAGGTGTCAATTTTTATACTGGTTTTAATCTAACAGTGATGACATTTTGTTTGCACAGCACCGTCTGGCACAGGGTTCTGGCTGCCCATTAAAATTCGCATATTACCACAACACAAACAATGAGCATTAACAATAATACCTTCCAGCTATTGCCTGTGGCCAAAACCAGAGCATACAACTTTGTGCTAGTAAAACAGATTAGATAGATGCTGAAACAAAGTCCACCAAAGTTAGAGGGGTGATTGTACTGACTTGGATCCTCTATCAGGTTCTAAGCTGGTTCAAATTCTACTACAATTGCACTGCAAAATATAAATATCGAGCAATTGGGATGACCACCAAACACTGAAAGCCTTAAGGAAATTTAAGGGGTTAAGTAAAATTTTATAAAATGTCCTTTGAAGTCTCATGCAGTATTGTCTTTGACTGGTAAATAATTTAAAAATTTCTTTCTTGAAAAATTACAGAAATCAGATGCTTTCCATTTTGGAAACAAATTTAATAATTTTCAAAATTTTCTAAAAATCCTTGTAAATGTGGAAACTTTGATAAGTTAACTTGCAAAAAAGTTTAAACATTTAACCATTTCCCAGTCAAGTGCTCACAAAAATAGTTTTAAGATACTTCAAAGCAAAATCATACACTTCCAAACATTTTCATTGACAAGCAAAAAAAAGTAGATGCCCCTAAGGAAGGGCCATTTCTTTTAACAGCCCTAATCATTAAGACAACACAGAAATATATGTCTTATTTAAGTAAGGAAATTCTTTTTACTTCAGACCGAATTCTTGCTGTTTGCTCATTACCTTTATGCAAACTGAACTATATAACCAGTCATGAACAAGCAAAATATTTCAATTATCTTCCTTGAAATCTCACCTCATGAGATAGTCAGACAAAAAAAACTGCTTTGAAAAGCTTAAGTCACCCTCTGTCTCAGACCATTTTGTGCCAGCACAGCAGCAGTGATGAAGGTTGTTCTGTCCTGGGTCATCCACAGCCTCCACACCACTACAGAAAAATCATGGGTGCTGTCTGGGTAACCTGGCTTGTGATTTCTTGTAGAGGGGTGAGGGCCATAAGTGTGAGCAGAATATTTTCTCTTGCTAACGTTTCCCCCCATCCCCCCAAATCTAAATCACGATTTATGAATCAGTACTGCATTGTCTTTTAAAATTATAGCAGAAACAAAAATTAATTTATAGTGGTCCATTATCATGTATCGATTTACTGTATTTACTGAATTTTGAAAACTGAAGAAATTTTCATTAAGTTCCACTTCTCACAACATCTGTGCGAGCCAACTGAATTTTTATTCCTGATATTTCTCAGAGGAGGGCCCTCCATATGCATGACTTCCTGTACTAGCTCTCATTTCTATGCTTGACAAAGGGAGACTCAGAGTTCCTGTTACACAACTTCCATCCTCTCCAGGCAGACATCAGGATACTATTTTATTAGGTCTTCAGACAGATTTAAACAACTTGCCCTGTTTTTCTAAAAATTACCAAAATTGCTACTCTGTATTTTATTGATAATTGCTCTTTGAGTATTCCAGCCTCTTGGTATCTGTTGATGAAAAAGCCCAAAAGAATTGGACTGTTAGTCGACAGCAATTTGTAATTCCCTAATTTGATTCCTGATCCAAAGAGATTCCCCTTTAAATTATTATTTTAAGCTATAATCCTCTTTCTTAATCGTAGTTTAGGTGTTTAAGAGTAAATCACTATTTATGACTTAGGTGTCCTGAATACCAATGATCAACTCCCTTGTTTTGTAGACAAAGGTATTTTTTGGCACCCATGTATTTCAAATTAAATCCAACACACGTAATAAAAATATAAGACACTGGGATTCTTTGACTTAATTGTTACAAACTATCTATACCACTTAAAACCTTAAATTTTCAATGCTTGAAATAAAAGCAGAATGTAAAACAGTTGGGCAAATTAATTCTCAAATATCATGCAAACACAACATTCACCTAACTCCTCTTGTAAGCAAGACCTTCATTTGTGAAAGTATAAATAGGACAAGATACAGTTCTGGACAGCAATAGATCTGGGCACTGAATCGCTGTCTATGTTCTTTTGGCACCAACTGAAACATGCTGGCATGATTTTTTCTCAATTGCATAACGTCACTCACAAATAGAGAACAAATTCCAGAGCGACTGCTCTGAAAACATACTTCCCTCTTCACATTTAAAGAAATGTCAATGAGATTTTCTTATGAAATATAAAAAAAAAAAAAAAAAAANTATTAGTGCCAGCTGAAGGCAGTAATACTTGCTATTTAACATTTACTGAGTTGTCTAGGGGGAGGGAAAGGAAAAAAAGCACTATACAGAGAAAGGGATGAATTTAAATCCCCTGCGTGTAACTGATACAAATGAAAGTATGAAGTTGTCTCCATGCCCTGTGCAAGTGCAGGGGAGAAGTGAGGGCAGCAGGCGATGGTATGTGTCTGAAATAACAAACCCTTTCCACTAACACCCTGGCTAATGCACCGGTGCGGAGGCAAAGCCAGAGGAGAGAAGCTGCAGAAGCTGAAGTGAGCTTTTCAAATTTTACAGAGACACACAAACTGGAGGGGGGTGGAGGACGATGCAATGCCTTGGCTTAATTCCTGTAGTGTCCTGCAAAGTCCAGTGGCCAGAACACAAAGGCAGAATCTGACTGGTGTGTTACAGTCCTCAATAATAAGTAAAATAAAAGCATAGAAGCTATATTAATCCAAGTCAGAGCTTAGGGACAAGAAAGTGAGAACATTCTCTTGAGCCAGAGTGGATAATCTATCTTTTCAAAATGAAGAAATTAACAGCATTTTTCTTGGCCTTGAATAATTAAAATTTGCCTTCTAACATGCTAGCTAGGCCACTGCCACAGACCTTCAGGGCTCTCTTACTTTATTTCAATACATTGCACAAAGTGAGAAGTAACAGGAACAGGAAAAAAAACTTTTTAATCTCAGCCTCTCTCTCAGTTCACTTCATAATACATTTTAATTCCAGTTTTGACATTGTGTATGACCTAAGACAGTTGAACAAAGAGCTATACTTCAGTTCACCTTTCCTCCTCTACAAAAGCTTCACGCTTTAATGGTTCTAAGTGCCTGGACGTCGTAAGTTAACATGAAAAGGAAGTCTAACAAGTACACAGTTCTTATCTTGGTACAGTGTTTTAATACCGTGATTAAATTTGTATTCCCCCAAAACTGCATTTTGTTTGAACTCCCTGGCTTGTGATCCCATTTCCTCTTGTTTTCTTGATGTCAGCTCCTTCGCTGCTGGCAGAAGATCCTTTGGAACTGCAGCTGCATTTGTAAATGTTTCATCAAAGGCCCTGAATGTCTGGTAACCAGCAGACCCAGGGGGTGCTACGAATGTGATCTGGGTCTATCTCGGGGAAGAACAGCATGACCATATTTACAGCCGATGCTATTCTGGGGGCTGTATGACGTGCTTCTCCCCTCCAGCAAGCAACACTTGCCCGTTTGTCTTTCAACACTCACTCTGAGCATGACAGAATGAAATAAACCAAAATTTACTGGTAGCAAGCTTACTTGCATATTGAAGACTTCCATTTAAACAACTTGATCACGCATACATGCATAGTCTTATTTCAATAATCATCTTAATTTGCACTCCAGGTAGATTAGATTCTTAGGTTACATTAAAAATAATAAAAAACCCATCAGATAAATAAAAATTACCTCACGAAACAGTTAAACTTAGCATGGGGGCACAAGCTTATTTGTTCCCATAAATGAAATCTTAACTCAAGATGGTGGCAACACAGTAGCTCCAGCTCTGCACAGCACCTCCAAGTGTGAATAGCAGCTGTGTCTCCCAAAAACTGTGAAAATAGGTGGGAAAATACTGCATTTCTTGAAGGAATCATGCACATAGGACCATCTCTTCCAAAATCAGGCAAGTCGTTTACAAACTGAAACTCACTCGGCAGCCAGCAGAATGAGCCAGGCAGTTTCCAGTGACTGAACCCAACCAGATCTGTGCTAGACTTTGTAAGAGAAAGGAGAAAAAAAAAAAAAAAAAAAAAAAAAAAAAAAAACCCCAACAAATTAAAAACCCAACAGAATTTCAGATTGAAATGACATGCACGTTTCACACCTGAAGTGCTATCATTTTGTCAATACTCATTAAAAAAAAAAATCTAGGAATATGCCACTGATATCACATGGCACAGAAAAGACAGCTGTTTCTTTTTTCTTCTTTTATGCTTATATAAATAAATCTTCAACACTAAAACTGGAGAATCACAGAGTTGCACAGTGCCCAATTTGTTTGCTTTCTGGATACTGAAATTTAGGGTAGGAAAATGCTGGTATCATAAATTTTAAGAAATGGCTAACATTTTTTAAATATTTCATTTGGATCAATTTTTCAAATATGCTACCAGCTGTTAAAAATAAAATCTGATTTAAAGTTTTATTAGACAAAAACTTCAGTCCCAAACACACAAAACCAAAATCATATCCCTTTATATATGAAAACAAAACTGCAACCCCCAGCTTCTAATTACAGCATATTGTATCACAGAACCACAGTCCTCCAGCTCTATTAAATTCTTGTTTTCATGGCAGAGCCTCATATCAGCAAAAGCAGCAGACAGATAACCTTGAATGAATTAACAGAATTTTTGCAATGGTATCATATGAAACAAAGAAATTTCAAAATTCATTTTAGTTCTCAGATCAGCTGAAAAAACCTCTGTACCTAACATAGCCAAGTATCATGCAGGTTAATGCCACTGACAAATTTTAAAATTAATAACCTAAAATACAAACTAAGGTGATCTCCACAACAGACTTCTACCACAGCTGATTTTAGCCATACCTACAAATGAAAGTTTTAGTGATAAATACATGCCTAACTAAATATAAATGATTATTCTATAAGCCAATTACATTTTTTATGCATTCAGACATAATAAAACACCATATAATTGTTTTTCAAACACACTGTATTATTAGGAAGGGAGACATTCCATGATTAGAGCAGACAGTGCCAGAGAAAAGGTATTTTCATATTCTGTATGCATCTTACATTGAATGCACTGTTACATGCTGAATACATGGTATAGTTGAGTCACAAAAACTCAAATACTCGATACTTTTTCATAAAGGATCTTTCATACAAGATCATAAATTTCCTTTCTAAAAGGATTTTATTTACTATGACACCTGTAGTTACTGAAGTATGATACTTAGAAAAAGAGCAGTAGGAAACCTGGTTTATACTCCACAGCTTGAATGACATATTTTCTACTTGAAAAAAAAATTACTTTTAAACAAAACTAAGGCTCAAAATGTTCCAAATCACACAGTTTGTCTTTAGGAAGAAGTAATCCAAAAATACTAATTTTTCCAATGCCTATATTGTACTTGTCAGAAGCACAGATATACATAACATATTCACATGCAGAGCTGCAAGCACGAATTCAAGTGACTTCACCAAAATAAGACTATAAAAGCTGTACTGCATCTGCCAAATACAGACAGAACCACACAAAATTCTGCACTGGTGGTTGTGTCTTTCAAAGAGCAGAATTTAACCTGTAAACTGAAATTTTAGTGACTAGAAAACTATTTTGCAGCAAAGTGGCATTACATTAAATGCATTTGCTAAGAATATCAGATTTCAAGATGTATAAGGGGCTGATACTGTAATCCACATGGTGAACGAGTTTCTTCATCATATAAAAACATCATGACATTTTGCTATGAGCACTTAAAAAGCCAACAGAACAGAATCAAATAAAGAATAAATGAAATCTCACACCAGCTGGGAGGTTTAATTCATTGGCTAGGCTGATTATGATGCACTAACCCTTGCTATATTTTTTCATGTAAAACTAAACATCAAAACCCATTTAGGTATTTGACTCATGGTAGCAGTGGTGAGAACAATTGTCGTCCTGAGGACAAATGTTCCTGGATAAGCAGAATAAAGTATCAATAGGGTGCACTTATTAACTCAGGTACAACAAGCATGTGTTTGTCTTTTACTGTTTTATCAAAAATCAGTTAGAGTAAGCCGTATTATCCTCACCAAACTTTAAGCAGATTGAGGGAGTGGCTTTCTATTAATGGTCTTTGCAGCACAGCCTGCTTAGCCCCGTGGTAGTGTCCTCTAAAGCTCAACTCCTCTACTGCAGACTCTGTTAACAGAAACATATCTCAAAAGTGACTACATCGTGCATGAAAGTATCCATATTATATTCATCATCAAAGAACAAAACCCCTCAGCTTTTGCACCTCTGGCAGCATTTGCCTTTTCTCCATCATCATCTGAAGAAAAAACCCCAAACATCGTCATATTTAGAAAGATAATGATTTTCAATTAAGTTCATAAATGGATTCTCTCAGAAGAACAGTTAACCAATTATCTGAGCTATAAGAAGCACCAACACTAATTTACTGGTGAAATGCAACACCTGTTTGTTCTGCTTCAGCATGGCAAAGCAAGAGTGTGACATTAGCCATGGCCATCAACATGCCTTTCAAAATTAGAAATATCATATCTAATTACTATTTTAACATTAATTTATCACCTTTAAATTAAAAAGACATATTCATTTTTCTAAGAAAAAAAATGAAAACACAACACATACCCCCATGTTAAGACAAAATTAGATATGAATGCAGACAGACATAGGGCCTCATCCCCATGTCTGATAAAATCTGCCAAATAAAATCAAGGTAGATCATAAGGAACTGCTGGGTCCAGGGAGCAGTTGGAGAGGTGTGATGCCTACAAAGTTAGGATGCCTTCTTGAGGTGCACTCACCATTGCAAAGGTCTCCCACTGTGACTCGCAAACCTCTGGTCTTCCTCACTGGAGTCAGGAGATGAAAACCATGGAGCTGGGATTGTCTGGCGGATGAAGGAATTCTCTTTACCAAAATCTCTGTGAAGGCTTGTAATCACTGGTGATGAAAAAGCTAACTAATGAAGGAGGATTTTCAATTAATAGGTGGCCTAAAGCATGGCAAAAGGCCTAGATTTCTGGGAAGATATAAGTGGATCTCAATAGATGTATTCAGAAAAAGAGCAGCATGGTGAGCAGTAAGGCTGCTGAACTTTTTTTTTCCTATGGTATTAAAGCAGTATGTATGAAAATTATTTAACTCCCTAGTTAATTTATATACAAATTACCAGAGGAATTAAGATCTCAAAGGTATGATGTTCCTACAATTTGAAACAAAGCAAAGCCACAAAATACACATCCAGCCAGAAGACAGATGCTTTGCACACCACTAACAAATATTAAGCAACCCCAGTTCTTATCTAATGTGAGAACTAATACAAACCCTCCAAACAAATAGAGAAGTTTCAATTAGATCTTGGACCTCCTCTAGCACCTGGAAAACCTGTGGGACACAGCAATGCAGGACTTCAGAGCTTTGGGTGCTGCTGCTCGTTATTCAAAACAAAGAACAGGGTGAAGATGGGGGACTTCAGCAACCAAGGGTACTACAAGGGTCATTACAGTATAGAAACACAAAATCATATAATGGTTTGGGTAGGAAGGGGCCTCAAAGATAATTTAGTTCCAACGTCCCTGCCATGTCACCTTCCACTGGACCAGGTTGCTCATAGCCCTATCCAGCCTGGCCTTGAACACTTCCAGGGACAGGACACCCACAAATTCTTTGGGCAACCTGTGCTGGTGCCTCTCAAAGTAAAGAATTTCTTCCTAATACCTAGTCTAAACCTACTCTCTTTCAGTTTGGAGCCATTTCCCATTGTCCTGTCACTACATGCCCTTTAAATAACCTCTCTTCATGTTTCTTGTAGAATCCTTTCAAGTACTGGAAGGCCATTGTACAGGGAAAAGTTTTGTTCTTGAGCAGGTAAGTGATTACATCAAATCTGGGATATCTTTTCTTTTTAATCAGTGCAGGGTAAATTGACTGAAACCGCAAGACTAAGGGCAACTTGGGTGAAAGATTATGAGAAAACATTATTTTTTATTCCTAGAAAAAGAGAATGGAAATAAAACCAAAAAAGGTGAACAGTAAAGCTGTCTGCTTTCAATTGCATTAGGGCAATTGTTTGTATGGATGCTCTACAAACAGAGCAAAGGATTCAGCTTTAAGAGCAAAATAAAAATAAATCTTTTTGCTGGATTATTTTTAAGCTGGATTGGTTCCCTGATCCAAATCACAGCTCACTGAAGGAACAGTTGTGCTGGCAGCACGGAGGGCTGGGGGACATGAGTATATCTCAAGCCAGTGTCAGCCAAGACTGCCCCGTAAAAAAACACAAACTTAAGACTTGCACTCTACCATGTTTTATTTTATTATCAACTCCAAAGAGAACAATCTGTTTTCTTAAATAAGTAACTTTAAGAGCATAAACACAAACTACCTTGATGGGAAGGAAAAGTAAGATGAGTATCACAAGATAAATTTGACTAAATTAAGAGCCCTTCAATGATCCTTAAACACTAGAAGGAAGTATACACAAGTAAAAAGTTGGTCAAATTACTAAAGGATGAATTTCGGGGATGAGTGAAAGTATGTTGGAGAAAAATCAGAAAGGCCAAATCACAGAACGGGTCTTGGTTAGGACCAGAAAAGGAAACTGAGCCAACCCTAGAAGAGGAGGAAGAGGGCAAAGAAAAGGGCTATGCCACTGCTCAGTGGGGAAGGAAAACTTTCAGACACTGGACAAACCAAAATGTTAAAAGCTTTTTTGTTTCAGACTTCACTAAAAGAGATATTATGTTTTTTGATTTCAGCAAAGTTGCGGATGCTCATTAAAGGCAATCTAGGCAAAGCTGTAAGAGACTACACATTGTTTACAGTTACTAAGTAATGGTTATTAATTATTAAGTCCCACGCCTGAAGGATGCATCAAATGTTAAATCTGTACCAAATCCTTTACCATTCAACATGTTCATTAATAACTTTGATCTTGGAAGAGTTGAGTTATTGAATATGCAAAAGTGCAAACTGTTAAAAACCCAGGAGGACGTGCAATATAGGATTAAAATTCAAAATTAACTTAACTTGGAAACATAATCATAAGAGGGGGGAAAAGAGCATGCTAGTGAAAACCTGGTGAGGGAACCCCACTAATACAAAGTGGAAAGCAACTAGTTAAACAGTATTCTGTGGGAAATGATTAGGACAACAGCAAATCATGCACTGAAGACGAGTTGTTACACATCATCTTGTGTGGGGAATGGAATCATCACACTGCTGATTCCTGGCACCAGTGTAAAAGAATAATGTTATTTGGGAGTCACACAAAATTATGCTTTAATATGACACAATATTAGCCAAATAGTGTGTTTTGTTTTCAAAATCAGAAAAATTAGCAACTACATAACATAATGGGAGAAAGTTCAGACAACAGCAACAGTGACAATCATGAGGTCGAGGAGAAAATAATGAACGATAGAACCTACTTAGACTAAAGAAAAGGGCTTGAGCAAGACAACACAAGCCATCTTCAGACTTAGGAATTTGCTGCAAAAAGGAAAGCCATAAACCTTTCCCAGCTTCCCTGAGGAAGCAAGACTTGAACTGCAGCAGTTGCAGAATTCCTATCACCACAACCATCTAGGAAAAACTTGCTGGGGATAAATGCAATTTTGTAGATCTTTTCCACCTATACAAATCGAGTCCCAATTTAGGAAAATCATTATGATATGACACATTTTTCAAATCAAGTGTTATAAAAATCAAACACACTTGGACTTAGTTTTTTTCTTTACAATGGATTAAGGTATTGTGATACACTTTTGTTTTGTAGGCAGATATAAAAAAATCCAAAACATCTAGGAACACAATGCTAAATGTTGACAAGATCCAGAAACAGTATTTTTTTTCTACCATTATAAAATATCCTAATATCTTTATATATATATATAAATTTCCAATATACTGTCTTATTTGATGGAGAGTACTGTCACCACTAAAATTACTTCAGAGACAAAGGTGATCAACATAAATGCTGCATTTGCTTAAAAAAATAAACAACATTTTTATTTAGAATCTAATTCAGTTGCTTGGAACACTGCTGAAAATAGAAGCCCGGGTACAGAACATACTCATTTTGTTTTCAAGTTAGAAAAATACCTGTATTTCGGTTTTTATAAGCTTTATCAGCACTCTTGCAAAGCAAATAATAACTGTATTCACTGAGTAAGCACAATATCTCTGGAATTAAATATAGTGTCTTACTGGCTAGGTCCCAGCTTCAATTGCAAGGTAGAACTGACACAGATGCACCTAGGAGACTAGAATAATAAAACAATTCTCAAATATTATAGCAAATTTTTTTTGAAAAAGATCCTGTAGAATTATTATTTCAGCAATTACACTAATTTATGTGGATTTGGAGTATATTAGAAAAAAGTGGCATGTTCCTGTTCTAGAAGTCAGACAACATAATTTGTGTTGAAGTTATACTACAGAACCATGCTTTTAAACTTTAATTCAGACTTCAGACATACAAATTGGCATAAAAGTTGTGGCTGTTCATATGGAGCCAGGAAAGAGTATTTGCCTTTGAAATTTCTACAGTGTGGCTTTTGTACTACCTTTATTTCTCCAATTCTGCCAACCACTCAGCAGTCTTGTGAACTTCTCCAATACAGTGTGTGCAACTCATGGAGCTCATCAGTTAAGCAGCCTGCCTCCATTCTGCAAAGCACTTGAGAACATTCTTCAGAGCTTTGCTTTATCTGAGCACAGATATTTTGCAGATGTTTAATTTAAAGCTCATGTGTAGTCCCACTGAAGTAAATGGGATTACTAAAGTACTTAAAGTAATTCCCTGCTGAATCAGGCTTTTAACAGTAAATGTGCCTGATTTTTATTCATGCTTCAGAGATCTACAGACTAATAGTTTAAACTCAGCAACTTTGTATCCAGTTATTAATAAATCCCTGAATTTAGTGTATCTTCGCCTGCTCTATCTACCATCCCTATACCAAGGGCCTTTTTACATATAACCCTGCAGTACAGTTTTTGCATATGTACTGTGCCATCAGGCACTCATGTTTTGCATATATATAGTGTCATCAGACCTATTGCCATGATGACTTTTTTGTAAGTGATAAACTGCACCTGGCCCTTGTATTTTCTGAATGTTAAATGTATGAAAGGCTTCAGAGAAGAACTCCTATAATGTAGATTAAAAATAAAAAAATAGCAGAAGCAATTCTATATTTTGGACAAAAAAGATAAACACATTCATATACCTAGAACTGCTCCCTGTATCTATGGAGTTGTAGAATAATTTTTAACTTAATACAGGGGCAGAAGGGAAGGAAACAAAATCTGTGGATCTAAGATATTTAACATATACATGGTAGAGATTGCACATGAACATTACTTACACCGTGGCCAGAAGTAAACAGAAAGTAGCATGAATTAAAGTTGACTTTGTCGGGGGGAAAAAAAAAAAAAAGAAAACAAAAACAACACAAAGAACCAAATAATAAATCTATAACCTTATCAGCAGTGAGATACCTGTGACTTCTTACATCATCAAGACGTGGCTAAGTGATGCTAAGAGTCCTCTGCAAAGCACTTCTGTTTTCTGATTGATCAAACTTTATCCTCTGATGAAAATATAGTAAGAGAAGGCTGTCAGTGATTAATTCATTTTGTCATCAAGTGTCACGTTCATTTAGATTGATTACTTCATTTGAATGAATACACCTGGAACTATAAACCACATGCAAAATGATCACTGATTTTAGCATCATTTGCAGGTCATTAAAAAATGAACGACTGACACACATGTGATAACAGAAGAAAAATACTACTCTTCCTCGCTAAAATTTTCATTGTTCACCTCTGGCCCATCCCATCTTGTTGGTTCATCTAAATCTAATATTAAAACCTGTAACACTTAAATCAAGGGAGTAAAACAAACAACTAACAGGCAGACGCCTATTTGATTTGTGGAATGGTACATCTTCTACAGTACAGATGTAAGAAGTTAAGGCAGACACAATTAGTCATAGGTTTGGGATACCATAATAGATATTAGATCAACAACTTTAGGGATAAACAATTTATCATTAAGTAACAGTACAGTAACATATACATCAGGACTGCAATTATTCATGTCATTACAATAGTAAATTCACCTATTCATTGGTACAACTATTGAGCTGGAAATGACAGCAAATAGAGTAATTCACCGATACTGAGCCAAAAGTGATACCCAGGTTGGCAAGGAACTTACACAATGGTGATTAACATCCAGGCCATCAGGCAGCAGGACACAGCTGCTTCTTCAAAGAAGCAGTTCAAATCCACAGAGGGGATGGGAGAATCTCACACTCCCTCATCAGACCCACCTCTTCCATTGCCGAGTTGCAGACGCACTATCTGGACTTACTAACCTGTCATCACTCCCCACCTGTGCTCCCCTCCATGCTGGTTGTGTCCCTGCTGTGCACGGGGTGCAGAAGTGTCATGTAAGGCAATCCTGGCTTAACACCTCAGCTGTGCACAGAGCACCCAGAAACACTGTGTAAAGTAATAGTAGCTCCCCCAACAAACAAATCCAATGCTCAGCAGCTCCAGTTCAACCATGCCAACTCATGTACTTCATAAAAATCTTCTCATATAATAACACATAGTTATAAACAAGGGACCTCAATGATTAATTAATTGTATACCTGTATAGCTATTACGCATGCTGACTTCCAAAAGGTAGTTCCCCATACCCATATAAAGTATCTCACTCTTCTTAAATCCTGGTGAAAAATGACAGGTCTCTATCCCGCATCAGAAGAAATAAAACAGAAAAGAGAGATGAACAGAGTGAAAATAGTAGATTCCTTAAAGCACACGTGTTGTCACAACTATTGTTTCCAATCTTTTTCTTGAGTAAGAAATGCAAGAAACGTAGGGCATAAAACCTCATGAGCCCAAGCATTACCAAGAGGATACTGCACTGCATCTTATTCAGCAATCTCACCCACTGCAACCTTTCAGACTTCCCCTCCATTCTCAAAGGTACACTATATAGCCTCGTCCTAAGATATGTGAAAGACTGCATGCCTGTACTACAGAAACAGCACTCCTGTACAGTTCTCTACACTCCAAAACTATGGAGCAAAACTCTCCAGGCACAAAGGGGCATTGAAATCTTTCCCACCTTGTCATGGACAAGGCACAAGTTTTTCATCGTGTCTTTTTGTGTTTGTATGTATGTGTCCAAACGAGTGCACAGAATCTTCTCCTGTGCATGTTCAACCAGAACTACAAATCCTCTTACTGGAACAGAAACAAGGCTTTATAGTACATACTTCTTATGATGAGAGAAGAAAACAGGGGATGTATCAGTTATGGTGCTCAACTCTTCCCTAGAAAGAGCAGAGACACCTTGGCACTGAACAGTGTAAGCATGGTGTTAAAATTTAGTGTGCTGTGAAGCACAAAGCTTGACTATTTATCCAAGCTAAATGGGTATGTTTAGTATTTGCAATATTTTAAGTCAAAACCACTTATAACTGGGCTGAATTTGGCATAGATTCCTGAAGCTTAACTGTTTCAACTTCTGATTTGTTGAATGAAAATCTTTCATTTACAATTGTTTCTTTTACTCATTGCTACTAACATAGTCATTGGTATTTCTCCACTTCTCCAAATTATCTGTGTCCAGATAGTACCACTCCCCATGAATGACAAGTATGATTCATGTTTTTAATAAAATCTCCATTGAAAAGGAACATTTTATTTTGTATTTTCTTCCAGTCCTGAGCTGTAACTGTGAAAGAATAAAAACCTAAGATACCCTATTACAGCAGCTTTCAATCCCTTCTCTGCTAATCTCTCTACTGTTTCTACTCTTCCATGTTTCTTCTGTCATTCGCTCTTGTGTTTTTATGTGATAATCAAACATCGGGCAATGGAGTACTTGGCAGGATTTAAAGCCCTTCAGTAACGCGTCGGCCAGTGATGACACAATGAGAGACTCCTTACGAAGTTCCCAGCAGCTCTGTCCTTGAAAGGCCTCGGTATCATTCCCATTCCACAATTGTGCCCTTTTTCTCTCCACCCGTGGAACACGGTGAGCTCCGCGTGTGGTTGGGAAACGGGACAAACCACAACTCGGCTGTGCCCTGCAAGACCAACTCCAGCTGAAAGCTAGTCTTCAGGAAAGTAAAAAGTAAAACAACAACAAAACAAAAACACAAAACCAACCAACAAACCAAAAACAAACAAATCAAATCAAAACAGAAACAAACAAAAAAAAAACCGAAACAAAAAAGAATCACAGGCAACACTGTCAAGCCCTCTCTTTTGCTAACTTGTTGCAGGTGCTAGCAGGTGTAGCAATACCCTGTTCGGGAGCGCGGGGGGCGGGCAGCGCCGAGGCCGGTGCAGAGCAGGGCAGGATGCGCGGCCGGAGCCGCCGCCCCCCGGACACGACAGGGGCCCCGGCGCGGCTTGCGCGCTCCCGGCCTCGCCCCGCCCCGGGACACGCGCGTCCCCGACCACCGGGGGGCATCTTCTCCCGGGAGTGGAGGGTACACGGAAACCTCCGGCGGGGGCCGCCGCCTTCTGCCCGGTCGCTCCCGGCAGAGGAGCCCACCCGGGCGCGTTGGCGGCGGGCGCAGCCGGCGGGTGCTCGCACCTGCCCCGCGGCGGCGGCGCCGCCAACCCG
>VXAU01001802.1:195722-214818 GCA_013399695.1 Formicarius rufipectus
GAGGGAGGGAGCGGGGGGCGCGCCGCGGGAGGGGCGCCTCCTCCCAGCCCCGCGCCTTCGCCCGCGGGTGGGTCTCTGCTCCTGCCCCTGCCCGCGGACGTGCGCCTTTCCCGGCGCCGCTCCCGAGGCCCCGCTGGCGGCCAGGGAGCGCCACAGGTGCCTGGCAGCCGCCCCGCCCCGCTCCATGGGGAGGCGCCCGGTCCCGGCTGCGCTCCGGGCGGGCCGTGCTGCCCGGGCTCGGCGCTTTCTGCCGGCCGGCTGGGGGGAATCCGCATTACGGCCGCCGGCGCTCGGCTTTCGTGGCTCCCCGCCCGCGGTGGTGGCGCTGGCCGGGGAGAGGGTAAAGGCGGGGGCGAGTCTCGCCCCCTGCGCACTGTGGCCGTGGGGCGAGAACTGAATAAGAGAGCCCTTGTGCCGTTCGATGTGCTGGCGGGGGTGGCTTTGTGCGCTCAGTGCTTTCGGCTCGTAAACAGCAGGCTGGAAGCAATGGAGTGGGTACGCAGCTGGCGGAGAATCAATGAAACTTGGGTCCACCCTCGTGGGATAACTCCTGTTTTTACCAAAATACGGGGTGGTTTAAAGCGTGCTGCTCGGAGCAGGAGGTGTGTAGTGAAGCTACGCAGAGCTGGCTCTTACAGACTTGCCCACGACCAGGCGAGCGTGCCGGACTGAGCTCCCGGCGGGCGTGCCTAGGGGACGCGGCGACCCGCCCTCCTGCCCGAGTCGGGAGCGGTCAAGAAGTCAGGGTTCAGTAAGGTCACTGAGGACTGGAGCCCGCAGGAGGGCTTGCTTACAGATATCCTACTTCTGTCACTTCATGCTGGGCGCGACAGATAAGCCTTATATTGTTTAATTCGTCTTTTGCTGCTGTAATGTCGTTGGCATCAGTGGAAGTGTCACCTGCAGTTCGGGCAGAGTTGCTCTTCGGCTTGGAACAATGGAGCAGGTGTGTTCCATTGTAACGGGGAAAAGCTGCTCTCGGTTTTAGCACTGGGTAGCTGTTGTTTTTTTACGGAGGTGCTGCTCACTTCAGCTTTGAGCAATGTGCTTAGGTAAAATGCAAGA
Source organism: Formicarius rufipectus (assembly GCA_013399695.1). Taxonomy (NCBI): domain Eukaryota; kingdom Metazoa; phylum Chordata; class Aves; order Passeriformes; family Formicariidae; genus Formicarius; species Formicarius rufipectus. The sequence goes on from VXAU01001802.1 coordinate 196,788, forward strand.
AACAGAATTTACCAAAATCAGAGGGAAATGTTTGCATGGTGTGACTAAAGGGCTAACCCAAGATCTCGGTTGATGCTTTTGCTTGTTTCTTCAAGGAATTTTGTCAAGAGATAATGTCAGAGAATGCGTATTTTTGTATTCAGCAGAAATTGAGACATACACAGTTGGGCCCCTTTCTTTTTCCTTTCTGAAATACAACGAAAGCAACTTTGGTAATACTCCTTCAGAAAATGAAATGTACAGTGGGTTTTGTACCTTTCTGTCCCCTTGTTTATACACATTTATAGCTATCTGAAAATAGTTTCCTGGAGTGGAAAGTTCTGATGTTCAAAATCAGCTGAGATTAAAAAAAAAAAAAAAAAAGGCAGGAAAACACCACCAAAATCAAAGTTTGAAAGAGGTCAGGATTTTATTTTCACTTTCATTACACAATGCACTTTTCATTCTTATATTTGTTTTGGCTAATAAATTACAAGCAGAAGATAAACTGAATTTGCAGTGCCATCTTTTTTTTTTTTTTTTTTTTTTTTTTTTTTCCTGGAAAAGTAACTTGCCATTCCAGTAAATCTCCCATAAATTATTTTCTCAAACTCAAGTTCTTTTTTTCTTAAGGCTTCTTGTGAGGTTTTTCAAAATCCTAAAATAATACTGATTATTAGAGGTAAATTGTCTAAATTTTTAGACTTGGATCAGCATATGAAGTGTTCACACTGTGAGATTTTTAGACCTGTTATCTGAAATGACCTGTTGTCATGGCCCCAGAATGTGCATGTTGCAGTTCACACGAACAGAGGGTATGAAGTCCCATTGATTTTAATGAAAGTACTCATGAATGAAGCAGAGCAGTACGTCATAGATGTTTGCAGATGTGTTTTTGTTTTCATGCTCTGGGAACAATAGCTGTACTTGCACACCAGAAGAATGTCTGAAATGATTTTATAAAGAAACCAGATTTGCATATGTGTCTTCAATGTCCTTTAAAACATTTGCAGGAAAGCTCTCTCTTTATAATGACCTGAGAATACTAGCATAGGGAAATAACTCTTTAGGCTATGCCAACTGCCAATTTGTTCGCAAACTCGATGTAATCCAGGCCTCTTTACTGCTATTTTTTTTCTCCTTTTTTTGTCTTTCCCCAGTATGTTGTTTTAAAATGCATTGGTGGTATTAGGGCGCGTGGTTTAAGGAGGGAAAAGGAAAATATACCTTGACAGTGTTCCTCAGTGTTTCTGCACACAATGCTTTGCACAACATGAGTAATACGTGTCATGCTGTGTTTAGATACTTAAAATTGTCACTCAATCAAATCTCTGTGGAAAACACTGTGGATTATAAACCATGATCCTCCATTCATTGCATGTGATTATGACAGGCCTTCGAGTTTCGCATCAGACTGTTCCCTACAGCGGACTCCCTAGGTTTGTTGATTCTGTGTGAATCTTCAAACCCACCAGAGCTATTCTTGTGGAGTGACTGTAGTCTCATTTGACACTTAAGCATGTCTAAATTAGTTATTTATGGTCCTTTCAATGATATCAGTAACTGGTTCCGTGGAGTTGTTCCACAGAGGGAGATGAGTGGCAAAAGCATCCAAAGCAAAGGTCATCAGTAGTACATATGTTCACTGATTTCTGAGAGGTCTTCTTTCTAGGTCTGTGCTTGTCTAACATTTGAGTCTGAAAAGCATGCACAAATCTTGATATAACCATAAATCTATTAAACCACAGAATATGTAAGTAAAGGATAAGAACAAATGGAATAGTTAAATGGATCCTTCGTCTCCCAGGTTTTTTCACAGTGTAGTTTTAAATTTTAGCTGCAAGTTGGAAATTACATTTTCAGCTGTGACATGCACTGAGTGTGTTTTAGAAGGGATGGCACAATGTAACTCTAAGGAGACAGGTTATGAAATTACACCTTAGAGCAACTTGCCGATGGAAAAAAAATACACTTTCTAATAGTTCTCTGACTCAAAATATGAACACCTTTTCAAGAGAATCAATTAAACACCAGATAGATGGTCAGTAGAAGTAGTGGCTGAATGTTTGCTCAGTTACAAAGGATACCAAGCCTATCTTTTGAAAAACTACAGCTGAACAATGTTACTGTTTTATGGGCAAATGCAGTTTTAAATTAGATTGGTAATTGCAGTGTTAATTAAAATTTCAGCACTTGACCCTTATAAGAATTGCTTTGAACAGTCAACTGTGGTATAAGGTGAAACAGGATAAGGGGTGCTTGTTGATATATCATTGATATTTGTATCTCTTTTACAATGAGACAGATATTGCATATGTTTCCATCTTCATGTATGTATGGAAAAAGCTTTTTTATCATGTCTTACATCATACGTCGTAGTATTTAATTATTTTGCAGTATTGGCATACTTTATCTCATTTAAAGATTGCTAAATTTTTTTTTGTCGAATAAGGTAATACAGTTAAAGTCATATAGTCACATTACTGTGCAAGTCTCTTGTATCTGCACTCTGGATACTGCCCTTCATATGTCATTAAATTACTTTTCCTTTAAAATGTAAGTTGTAAAATCAAGGAAAATGAGTTGACCTTCTAGCATTACTATGGGAAGCTCTTCCCTTAATGGATTTGTAATGTTAGAAGACATAATTGTTACTAGCAACACTGTACAAAATTCAGCCTAAATATCTGGTGGATTTTAAGGTCTTATTCAGTATGAATCTTCCATTTCATCTTTTACTACTCTTTAGAAGAAGCTGGCATTGATTTTATTTCTCCAGTAGAAAGGAATATCGGACTAGTGAATAGCAGCACCTCAGTTGTTCTTGTTTTAATGCCCTTATGACCAACAGTAACCACTTCCCTTTCTTTCTAGAGTAGGAAAAAATGCAAGTCCTAAATTAGTGAAGTATTTTTAAACTTTCCTTGTTTATTAATTGAAATATTAATATGAAAAAGGCTGATACTTTATACTTTTATTAAGTTCCGTACTGAAATAAATCAATTCTGCTTCAAGTCTCACATTCAAATAACAACATGGAGAGTCATATTTTTGAGTTGCTGCTCTAATGTAATACTGTGGTATAATCAAAATTAGACTTAGGTTTAATATTTCAAAGTTAAGTGGTGCAGAGTGTTAGATTATTATATGTAACAGTAAGTATATGTAGCCAGATTCTTAGGTCCAGCTATCATTGCAATACTAAGGGGATCCCAGAAATAATTAGGGACAGGATGAAGTAATTTATGCCCAATGTATTTCTGGGAAATATCTGTTTAATTTAAAAAAAAATTACAGTGCGTCTGTATATTTGCAGTATTTACAGAATACGTCATACCAGTGCTTTGTGCTCATGTTTCTATTTGTTCTTCCCCATATGCTGAGTTTTTTTAAATAATCATGTTCCTAGATTCAGTACCCTTACAACCAGTGCAGCAGTAGGTATCCAGGATACAGAGAATGAGAAAGAAACTAAGAAAGTTGTTTGTTTGTGTCAGCAGCCATCTGTTAAGACAAAAACCTTCCACTTGGTAGAATTTTCTACCAACACAAAACGGTCACATTGTGGAACCTATCCAGTATTATATAATAAGGAAAACAAACTTAGAAAATTTAATTGTGAGTTCACATTGAAATACAACTTAGCAGAAGACGTAATTCATTGAAGTAGTACTTGATAGATGGTTGATGTGCACACGGCCATAACATTATGTGTATACAAAGAAGATCAAATCTCAAAGCTAGTGAATATTTAAGCTACATTTAAAACTGCAGATACTTCACAAATATTTTCACAAAAATTTTATCAGTCACTGAATTTGTCATTTGATGTTCAGTTCTCTGAATAGTCAATAGGTGCTCCAAATAAAACAGAGCAAAATCAAAAAAAGCTATTTTAAAGATTGCTTATTCATCCCTATGTAAGAATATTCAGATTTAAAATATCTTTAAAAAAAGAAAAACAAACTAGAAGCAGCACTAGGTAGGTGAGAGATTTCATTTTGAGGAGCATAAAGCAGTTTGGTGGAAATTTGAGTGAATTGATATCAGAAAGCAATTATCTTGCATTTGGTAGTTGTGGGATTCCTGCCAGCTTCCTTTGGAACCTCTGATACAAATAGCTTTCAGAGGCCAGACAGGGGAATGTCAAACTGAAAATGCTTTTTGAGAATATAAGAGGGAAATTGTCAGTAGTAGTAATCCGATAAAGGTGGGGTTTGGTTCAAATGCAGCTTAACATGGATATCCATGGCTTTTCATACCACATACCATATTGCTCTTCCTTACATTGCTGTTTAAAAATTTTTACAGAGAATGTTACGATTAAATACACTTCATAGTGTTGTGCACATGTTATGTTTGTTACAGCTTCGCCTTTCTTACATACTGCAGAACAAGTGGAAGGCAAAAAAGGGCTAAAGGAGTCATTCTTCTAATCATTCTGTCACAACATAATGCAGAATGCAGTGCATGTTTATGTACTGGGGATACTAGAAAGTGTTCGTAGAACTGAAGAGTTCATAAAGAGAAAGGAATACCAAGGGTTTGTTCTTTCATTCAAATCCACACAAAACTTTTAAAAGATTTAGTTCTACAATAGAGGTTTATAACACCAGATCAAAAGGGCCCATCTGAAGACAGGACAATTCAGTGCATTATTATATAGTTCCTGACATGGAGGCGTCTGTAGTCACCTTAAACCCAGGATAAGAGGACATTTAACAACTTCTTGCTCTTTCCATGAGCAGCAGGAGGCAAAAGCTGTGAGTGTCTTGCTCTATCCATCCCTGTCTCCCTCTTCAGCTGACTGCACATAATGTGGCTCTGTTTCTGCTGACCACTTCCCATCAGTCTACCTTAAAAGAATGTCGAGGAAGTCCTGCTTCAGAAATTTCTTTTTTACCCCTGGGCACATCCATTCAAAAAATGATGATTATTGTTACTGTGTCTTAGTTGCCAAAATACATTAGTTCAGCTGTGAAAGTGAAGGATTTGCTAGGCGGAAAAATAATTTATAAGAAAAACAAAGAACAAAAGTAGTTTATCTACTGTGTCGTGTGTTACCATTTTTCTGCATTTCTTCTTACCAGAACCGGAGCTGATGATGTAGTATTGCCTGTAGCGTGCTGGATGTAGAGTGCTAGGTCTTCTACAGCTTCCTAAATTTAATTTCTCCTTCTTACTTTAAAAGGTACGTACCAGGGGCAGTGGACAGGAGGGATGCGACATGGATACGGCGTACGTCAGAGTGTACCCTATGGCATGGCAACTGTGATCCGTTCACCACTCCGAACATCTCTGGCTTCACTTCGCAGTGAACAGAGCAACGGCACTGTCCTGCATGATGTCACTTCAGACAGTCCGGCTGGAACAAGAGGAGGCTTTGTGCTCAATTTTCACAGTGATACAGAAGCCATGGGCATTAAGAAAAAAGGAGGATTATTCAGAAGAGGATCCCTTCTTGGTAGTATAAAACTTAGAAAATCAGAATCTAGGTCATCGATATCTAGCAAACGGAGCTCCGTCAGGAGTGATGCTGCTATGAGCAGAATTAGTTCTAGTGATGCCAACTCTACAATTAGTTTTGGAGACGGTGACTGTGATTATAGCCCTATGGAAGACCACGTCGATGCCACCACTACAGAAGCCTATATGGGTGAATGGAAAAATGACAAGCGCAGTGGTTTTGGTATCAGTGAGCGTTCAAATGGTATGAAATATGAAGGAGAATGGCTGAATAACAGGAGGCATGGGTATGGATGTACCATGTTTCCAGATGGCACCAAAGAAGAGGGAAAGTATAAAAATAACGTTTTGGTCCGTGGAATAAGAAAGCAACTTATACCAATACGAAACACAAAAACTAGAGAAAAGGTGGATAGAGCAATAGAGGGTGCACAGCGAGCAGCTGCCATGGCAAGAACCAAAGTGGAAATTGCAACTTCAAGGTATGTTGTCAGATGCAAGGTTGTGATTGTTGGCTTTAGTGAGTACTTGCTTGGCATTACGCATATGAAACTTAGAACTTCAACTCATTTAAGTAAAGATATTTCTATATGTTCTGTGATACACTGTAAAAGTAAATTTTCATTCTCAATAGATTTCTGCTTTCACTCAAGAGCTGCTGTGTTATGCTTTTATACCTCTTTGGAAAATAAAACTGGTGAGGGATGTGGCAAATGATTTGGGGGACATGAGACAAAGATTGAATGTCTTCCCACAGGCATGTTCCAGTTATACTTATTGTATCATTGATTTTTTGGATAGCATCTGAAAATCACTGAAGTTGCCCATTTTAACACTGGGCATCTTAAAATGCATCTGTTTCTCTGAGAGTCTGTGGTATGAACAGCATAAGAATAATGATTGAGATGGTTGTGCTTATAGGCTGTTGATTTGGTTGCCGGAGCAGTATCTGCCAAAAGAGTTCTGTATGAGGACTGTTCCATTTTGGAGCATGCTACTCCTGCATTTCAGACAACCACCACTTCAAATAGTGGCAGTTGTCTTCTCCCTATGCCTCTGCCAAGTGTTTGATATGGGAAAGGTGTATGGGTATTAGCAGTGGGGAAAAATGTCATTTTCACTTTCAACAATGAACATCCAAACAAAGTTGTTTGAAATGGAATTGTTACAAATTAAATCAGTATAGACAATTTTAATGGGTTTTGCTATTAAGTTTGAGAGCTCTTTAAAAAACTATTTGATTTTTAATGCCTTCCAATAAGTTTCTCTGGCAGTTTCTCTGTTGTTGGTTTTAATCTGTTTCCTCAGGCAGTCTTTTCTTGAAATATGCTTTGGATAAAAAAAGTCCAGAGATGTGCATGAAAGAAAATCTTTATGCTATTTTAGAAGGAGGATGTCACATTACACTTAATGCTGAACAACTGATTCCTGATTTAGTGTGGTCACTAGTATGTCCCCAGTGACTGTCCTTTTCCTGACAGCCGTAAGGAATACACAGAATACCGAAAACTGCATAAGTGAAAAAGCTTGAATATATAGATGGCTCACAGCAAAGAGTAATTGAAACACTAACAGGAAGAATTTAGCATACTGTTAAAGAACCTTTCTGAGTACTGGTCACCTAAGTAACTGGAGAGTAGCATATGCTCACTTCTATAAATATATGTAAGGTGAACCCATACAGGCCATTCACTTAAGAGCTGGACTCCTGATCCTTGTGGGTCCCTTCTAGCTCAGAAGATTCTGTGATTATATGACAACATACCATATTAGCAAAGCTGATCAATGATAGGTAGCTTGAAAAAAGTACTGGAACTCACTCATGTTCTGTCATTACATAATAAGCCCTAGTTTTGAAAAAATTGGGGTGATGTGATGTGTGGAAAGCAGGACTCACTACTTTGACTTATTATAAGGCTATTAAAAAACTGTAGTCTGAGACCATTAGGTTCCAAGGCACAGTGTACACACTTCCTCTTTAAGAAGGGCTGTGTCTCTGAAGAGTTTTGTTTGTTCTTCCTTCCCTTTGGTTTTAGGCGGAACACAGTTCAAATTGCTTCTTTTGGAACAATTTATGAAAACAATGTTTATTTCTTGAAAATATTTTTTGAAAGTACAACAACAGAAGGTATCAGTTGTAGAGTGCAGCTGTGACCACAGGCTGTGTGTGTCCCTTTGGTTCCTCAGCTGAGAATCTGAAACAGTCCCATGAATACCGGTATGGATAACAAGATTGCAGATTGAGGTTTCCTCTCTTTTTACTAGCCATTGCACTAACTGTACTGGCACTGATTTAAAGGCCAAAGACCTGACACCAAGTCAGGCAATGGCAGACATAAAAAATACATTGACTTCACTTGTGAGTGCATGTTGGACTTACCTAGCAAGAATGACATGACCCTTAACATCTCTCGAGTTTTCAGAACTGCCTTTAGTATGAAGCAGCAGGAGTAAAGCCATGGCACTGTGTGAACTAAGGGATTGTCATACTGCTAGAGTGGGTAATACTGCCCATCTTAAGAGCTCGGTTATCTAGGAGACATTCTAGTGTGGCACTGAGGTAAAAATTTGCAGCAGTTACTAAATTCTAGGCTGACTGGAATGGTACGGTTTCATGGTGGAAAAACTTTTGTCACACTGAAACTTGAGGATCAGTATGCATTTGTGACTGCATTTTTTTACCAAACTGGTATATTAATAACTGATAAATGCTTCAGACAGAGGCATTCTTTCAATGTCTTCTTAGGTGAATGTGAGGATGATCATCTTATCTGTTTCTAATGAGCACTACTACACAAAGAAGTCTGGGAGGGGAGTATCTTTTATCACCTCTCTAATGTGTAATATCAAGATGGTTCTGCCCATACAGCATAACCTCATCACACACTGGTCTGTAAAACCTTCTGGTGTTTCCCATTGGGCAGATGTCACCAGCAATGCATGTTTACTGTAGATTTCCATTCCACTAGTGGAAGAACTCTCTAGATGGACCTCTTCTCACCTCCAAAACTATATGATGTCCAGGTTTCCATTCCAAAAGATCAGAAACCCTGACTCTCATCCACATACCTTCTTTGCATCTTGGAGTTGTATGCTGTTCTTCCTGCATTGTTTATTCCCAAAATGTTTGTTCAGCCAAATGAAAACAGACCATACTCCTCTTCATAGCTCCCTGCTGGTCATGACAGGTTTGGCTGGTAGTTTGACCTATGACAGATGTCCACACAGTCGTCAACAAGACCAACCACTGTTTTGCTTTATATTTCTGATGTCTTTTTATGTCTAAAAGTCCTCCTTAGTAATCTGTGTAATCTTCCTTTATCTAAAATGGCAGTTTGATGTACACAGAAAAATCTAGAAGTTGGGATAAATAGTGCTTCTCTGAACCTGAATTTACACTGGCTTTCCTGACTTTGCCTTTGGGTTTTTTAGGCATTTGTACCAAGGTGTTTTGGAAATAGCAGTGTTTCTCAGAAGATAACAGATGACAAAATTGTGTAATGGATAAAAAAAACTTCTGTATCAGGGAAATAATTACTGCTACATGGATCTGCATTCAAAATAGATTATAAATTACCAATGAATAAAAATGCTTTTAAAATGATAGCATGGCTTAAATAGTCTTGATAGTGTATTAGTTTTAATAGCCGTATTTAAGGAAAAACATTTTGGTGCAAATACAGAAATTCCAGAATATGAGGGACTTCAGAGGTATGTTCAATATTTTCCCTTTCAAAAACTTAAAATGTGCTTTTTAAATATTACTATAGGCAGTAATTAATTCAAAATCATCTTTAATAAATTGTATTAAAAGCAGTCAGGTTTATATGCCTGTTTTGTGTCTTCCTAGCTAAAAGGAAAAGCTGTTTTCCAGACTCTTCTGCTAAATGCTTTTCCACACATATGAAGTGCCTAAAATGCTGGAAGATGTATGTTTGGAAGAATTCTTTGAAAGATAATAAGAATCCCCAAACATCCACTTAACCAAGAATCAAGTCAAAACTCATTTTGAGGGTATCACATAATTCTCAGTGTAGAGATTTTGAACTTCCTTTTCATCACTGTCATATGTCTTGTTCAAAGGCGATACCCATCTCCTGTTCAATCTAAACTGGAATTTTATTAGCCTACTTCATTCCTAGTATGACAATCACTTAGGTCTCATTAGAGTGTATTATATTAACTTTGCCTTCATCAACACTTACAATGGTATAAACGTAATGTTTCTGGAATTTATTTTCAGACTTTGAATGTAAACTTACCTTCTAATAATCAGTGTCACTGGTTTGTTTTTAAAATACATCAGTCCTGTAAGTAAACATGTAGCGATGGAAGCAGAAAGAATTCTGTTTGTGTACATACAACCCTTCATGTACCAAATTCTTCCATAAAAGTCAATTTTATGGATTCAGAATTGAGCTTTCAGAGCCAGGCCCTGGTTTTTTGCCTTTTTCTTTTTCTTTTTTTTCTTTTTCTTTTTCCTTTTTTTTTTTTTTTCCCCCTCACCTGTTGTTTTCCCTCCAGGTTTTTTCTAGGTAGTGCTCCACTTAAAAGGTCTTCCCCTTTAAGTGTTGATTTTCTGAGAAAAAACAAACTTTGCAGGGACACAGAGTGACAAGATGCAAATACAGCAAGGGCAGGAAATATGAACCAGCACACAGTGTGTGGAGGAAAAGGGAGAAAGAAAAAAAAAATCTTTCCTTGTTGATATTTTCCTTAGACTTCATTGATCTTTACGATCATAAAACAAGCAGATTAAAGAATGCTGATTTCTTTTTTGTTCTGTTTTCCACAGAGGCTAAATACTTTCAATTACTTTAAAGTTTTCAGAGAGTTTTAAATAAGATGTATGTACTGTCATAATGTGCCACAAGAACTTCTGACCACCTTAAAAGCAATATTGTAGTGGGCTGTCATTACATGAGCACCTGAGGTCTGGGGAAGGATAATGGTGCCTTGTGTTAGGCACTGCACAAACAAATTGCACTGGCTAGAGAACTTGCAGTCTCGAAAAACGTCACTGCCCGACAAATGGAAAGGAACTGGTAAAAGACTGTGAAAGATCAAAGATCAAGATAATAGTAAAATCAGTATCTTGCTACTAATAATACGGAACAGTTCGTCCTTATTAACTAGCTGCCTGTGCTTGGGTAGCAGTGGCTAGCGAGCCTCTAGTCAGAACACCTTTTAAGAGCACTGAAGGGGGAATAACCGCTTTGTTTTCTGCAGTGATTTGTTTTTCAGAGTAGCTTTTTCAGGCAGCTCTATTTTTAACATGTTTGTGTCTAAGTCCACAAATGCTATGGTTAAGTTTCAACCTTTATTTTTTTTAATAGAAACTACTTTTTTAATAGAAACTACTGAAACTGTGGTTGTGATCCCATCTCATGAGCAGGCTGCTTTGTTTTGCATGGCTGAGAAGAAATCCTGAGGTGTTGGAAGTGGATGCAGAAGAAAAGTGCAGGAGGATTGACCTGGTAGTGGAGACCCAGTATACCAATTTCATTTGGGAGTGACCTCACAACCATGGCATGGACTTTCTTGGGTCCCTGCTCTCCCTCGCTGTCATAGTGGACTCCTGGAGCCAGTGGTGGGGTTGTGTAATGTTCAGTGCTGAGGATGATTCATAGAATTCCAATTTACCTGGTGCTACCCCAGCCTGGGCTTGGGCACTTAGCCTTGGCTTCAGGTCACCGAGCAGCCGCTGCTGTGGAACAGCATGGCTCAGTTCTCTGCCTCAGAGCACCAGTGTCCACAGTTCAGCAGTTACCTAAGAACCCACTGCTTGCATTTTTCATCACTTTAATGCAGAGAAAGTTTCAATAAGCTGTGCCGCACTTGGTGAGGTTCTGTGAAGTGTGTGGAACTGTCAAGAAGTAAGTAGTAAATGGTTCAGTAGCCAGTTCCGTTGTTGTGTTCATTGCCTTGCACGACCAGTGTGCTCAGCTTGACCTGAACAAACTGTGATTTCTAGGGAGAGCTGGAATTATATGCATGTGACACTGCAGAGCTGCCAATCATTCCAAATGGCACTGAATTATGTGCGCCACACACAGCTTTCCATGATGGATTTAGCTGACTCTACCAATGCCACTTTAACTCAAGAAACTAAACTGGGCACTTGCAAGACTAGTGCCTCACACGCCTCAGAGATGCTTTACTTATTATAGCTGAAATATGAACATTGTGTTTAGGAATAGGATCCAACAAATACCAAAGGTATTTATTTAAGACTGGTTGCTCAGTACAAAGAGCTGCCTGAAGTTCTAAACAAAATCAGTTTTAATTACTTTGCTACATAGTCTGAAGATATCAAATTAAATGCTATGGTAAAACAAAGTAAGTCTTGAGCTACTCTGGATAATAATTTTAATGTTAATTCTGCATTCTTTAGAGGAAACCATATGTTCCTTGAATCCTGTGGGAGTTACACCACTAACTTCAGTGGGGCACATTTTCACTCAGATTTCACAAACAACTCATTGGTAAAAGAATATGATCTTGGACTGTTCCTCAGTCATTTGCTAGGAAATTAAATACATCTGTTTGAAATACATAAAAATCAGATAAATGTTGCTGCGCAGATTTGAGTTCTTTTCTTAGTATTTAATGCAGTAAGATTACATACCTGAAAATATGCAAAATTACTCCAGTACCATCCGTCAGCTTGAAATTTTAAAAAGCCACAAGTATTTCACTTTTTGATTGTAGTACATATATGCAGGTGCATCCAATTTACAGCCATAAATTTGAATAGGGATTTTTTTTTCTTAAAGTACTTCTGTATATCCAATCTTACCTTGTGTTTGTATTACAAAAGGAATTGTTACTCCAGAGTTGCTTTTCTAAGTTCTTTAAATTCAGGAGATTCTTAATGTAACATGCAAAATGTTTTCTACTTTTAGAAAATAAAGAATGCTGCACCAATGGCTTTAAAATAACCTTCTAAGAAAACCTTTGCTTAGTGTAAAACCTCTTGGAAATATTTTTTTTGTTCAGATTATAAGTACTTTCTTCCCAGTTTCCATAGTACTTAATTTAGGAGCTGAGAGAATCTTTGCAGTGGTAGCCCAGCAACTTTAATGTGACAACTTTAATTCTTTCTTTTTATGGTACTGAGATACCCGAAAAGACTAATATATTTTGTAGCCATGGAAGATGAGTTGTTGTGCATATTCTTGCCTTAGTTCTTACACAGCATCTCTGTTTTGATCTGTATTACAATTGTTCAAAAGCTAAGCTACAAGCAGCATCTTCCCTACTAACTTTCAGCAGAGTTCCCGTGATGGAAATAAATACCTGTTTAAAAAATAAAATCTGGATGGTTTGTACTAGTTAGTCACACAAGAGCTGTAGTGTGAAGTTATTAGCCTTATATTATTGATTGCTACAGAAATATTCTCAAAACCAAGGGGGATATAGTTTTTTGGTCTACGTAGTACGATTGCATACATGTGACTAGTAGTAATAATGAGAATTTAAGTAATTTGCTTGATGTTTTGCTCAATTAATATGGAACCTTCCTAACTTATTTCTTCAAAGAAATAAGAAAGTATGCTATCCTCTAACTGTAGCATTGTTGATCATTATTCTGTAGAGTAGTATATTTCTCACTGAACATGAGAAAAATAGTAATTTAAATGATTTAGCTAATGCCCCCTACACTGATCTAAAAAAAAAAAAAAGTATATTTTCCTAATAATAATGGATTAATTTTCTGAAAGCTGGTGTAGTTCAATGGGTTGTGCTGTTTGTATATCAGTTGATCAGGGATAGCATGACTTAGGTTCATTTTTCTGATGACTAATAATTTTTTCTGGTTTATGGCTTTAACAGACTTCAGTACATGTTTACGTGCACTGACATTCTTTTGCCTACCTCACTATGGTCTCCCTCTTTTAGTACTCCTCTGTTTGTTCTTCATGTTTTCTGCATCTTCGTTCCTCTGCGGTTCTTTCCTCTCATTGTCTGGGAAGGCAGAGGCACAGTTACATTGTGTCTAGTGTCCAGGAGTAAATTTCTCCATACAAATTTCTCTCTCCTCAGGCCCATGTAAGTGTTTGACATCTGAAACCACGTATTGATTATTCCTATTGTCTTCTTTAGATCTGGTTTTCCTAGATCTGCTGAATAGAGATCAATCTCCCAAGAGTTCATTCCTGAGGGCACCTCAAGGCCATTTGATGAATTAAGTTAGGGTTATTCTGCCTTGCTCATGACTTTTACACTTAAATTGAACTTCATTTAAGAACAATCAGTGAGTTTTATGCATTGTTGTTCTCAGACTTCTCTAACACTGCCATTCACAAATTCCGTCACTTACATGTTCACATCTTTTCCACAACATTTCTGAATGACATGGATTCTTAGCCTTGAGCCCTCTGGCTATCCAGTGGTGAACTTTCTCAATTGAGAAAACCAATCATTTAATCTGTCCCATTCTATTCTGTTTCTGAACTAATTTTTTATGCACCTAAGCATTTCTTCTCTTTATTTTAGTCTTAATTTCCTAAGAGTCTCCAGTGAGGAATACTACACTTGAGTCCTACTACAGTAAGACTAGGGATTGATGAGAAAAGATCGTTTTACTGTGTGACACTTAAAAGCCAGAAATTTCCTTATTAGTATCTAATATGAAATCAGTTAAATGTGAGTTCTCAGTTCTCTTGTTCTAGGGGGTTAAGAAGAAAGGCATATATTTCTCTTTTATCACTCTGAATCTGGTAGGTAAGGCTTGTTTAGTTACCTTACTACTGTAATGCAGCACCTGGACTTTGTGCTTGTCTCAATTTACTGGCATATGTAAGAAGAGGAAGAGGTCATTTCTTGCTGCCTTTACTTTGCTTTCTGCTTTTGGGGTGAATCATTTCAAGGCTTTGTCTTTCTCTGAATTTTTAGACTACCTCATAAATAATGGCATTGCGTCATGTCACAAACAGAGTTATGCGAAAGGATTTAAAAATCCAAGTGTGGAAACAAGTGAGACTCCAAAGATTCTCACTGTTGAGGTGGTCTGTTGGCATATATGGACATGCACCTCAGTCATGGTTTGCTCTTGTTGGAGCTAAGGTGTCTTACCTGTTCGTGGGTAGAAACTTGACTTCCAAAAGAAATAAGACCAAGAAATCTCAGTGATCACTAAGGTGACTTTATAGGAAGTGGCTCTGTGTGTGTGTTCAGCCCAAGTTCACTTGGTAAGCTCCTTCACTTACAGGAGTTTATGTCTGTTGTAGAAGCATTTTGGGAATACCCTGAAAACAAAGAAAAGCATTAAGATACAAAATGTATTTCAGTAATAGTAAGGGAACCACTGCTAGAGATGCTGAAAAGACACGTGGATGTGGCACTCAGAGATGTGGTTTGGTGGTGGACTTGGCAGTGCTGGGTTAACTGTTAGAGTCAGTGATGTTTAAAGGTCTTTTCCAGCCTGAACAGTTCTGTGATTCTATAACCAAAAGTTAAGGAAGTGAGCCAACAGATGCCAGTTGTCTGTGAAGTGGTGAACCACCTTAAGCATATGGGTATCTTTTCCTTATATCTTCTACTTGTCATGTCTTTACCTTAAATATCTTGGCCAAGGATTTATTTTCAGTTTTATTAAAAATCCAGTAATTATGCGCATTCTGAAGTGTTTGTAAATGTATTACCATTCATAACATTGTTTTATACTTCAGAGAATGGAACATTTTGGGAAATTACAGATTACTAACAAAGGTGGGAATGGCGTCAATTCTATAAATATCAACAGAATAGATAAGCTTTTTCTGATATTCAAAAATGTTTCATTTGTATACATCTGTTGAAGTAGTAGTAGTTTCTGGCATAGAGGCCTTCCATTTCTTCCCATGGTGGCTAGATTCCTTGCCCAAAACAAATTCATGTTGAGAGGTCTCATGTTGCCAAGCATTCACAATTTTGTAATAGTGCAATGTGCAGGTAGAAATATTGTTTTAGATTCTCAACTGATAATGAATTACCAGAAAAAAATCACATTGGATGTGTTACAATCCCAAGTGATTTTTTGATAGGGTATGCTGTATTGGTAAAGAGTGTGTTTTATTTCCTAGGGCAGAGTTTACACTTGTTTCAGAAGTTGGTTTTAAGACTGAAATGAGACATGTAGAAATCAGTGTATATTTTGTATGCTTAAAATTTAGAATGCTTGCAAAAGACCTAGTTCTATTACTTGCTCATAATTGAACTGTATTCTGCTACTTAGTATCTGGAAAAGACACTGAGGTTTTCCAGCTTAGAATCTGTATCCGTCTGTGATATGCACAAATATGATGCATTCCTGATGGAAAAGTTGTTGATGGAGCTCTGGGAATGAATCTTTGTTAGCAGAAGGATTAAAGTAGATAGCATCCAACTCTTAGCTCTGCTGGTGGTGTGAACAATGAATGCAGAGAGAAATTAGTGAAAATTATAGTTCTGAATAGATTCCCCAAGGAGTTTGTGCTAAATTTGATTTAATGTTTTCTTCAAATTTTAGTTGATCAAAAGATGCTTTAAACGGCTTTTACCAGTACACTCAGAGTTCCAGTTTTTAATGTAATAGATATTTTAATTCATCTTCTCCTTGCACTTATGATTAAAATACTACAGAAGAAGTTAGCTGCTGGCGGCTAACATGCTGCATAACACAGTGAACTTTGGCTGTGGACTTCATGGTGAGTGAATAGTATGAAAGAGCTGATGTCTCTTTCAGTGAACACTTAGCTTTTTGCTGTTTCAGAGAAGAATGAAGCCAAATCTTTTCAATTTAGAATATTATTAAATTTTGGACCACTATTTTAACAAAAATCCTCAGAAATGTTGAATTGTGCCCTGGTGTTTGAGTCAAGGTTGCACAAGCATCGATCTGGTGAAACCTGTGAACTCTCTTCCTCATAGCAAAAGTTCTCCCATTTATTTGCTATTTCACAACATGTTCAACCAGCTTTTTGTAATAATGAAGGCATTTTTAGTTGACAGTTCAAAGAACATACTAACTGAGTCTTCATAGGTCAACCGGAGAAAACTCAGCTTAAGCTATTATCAGGAACCTTGCTTGCTTGTTCAAGAAACTCTGTTATACTGTCAGTGTATCTAATCCGATACTTAAAAGATACTTTTCCTTGAAAAAGAGAACTGATTTGCCTTGAATTTGCTCGTACATGAAAACACGTATTTGAGCAGATGTGTAACCTAGCATTGCTGATTACATTCAAGAAGATAGTTCTGGTTTTGCACAGAAATTCACTTTGCAGAATTAGGGTGGCAGTTTCCCCTTGGATTATCTGCTTTTATACACTCACTGTTACAAAACCATTTCATATCATCTGTCTGACTCTGAAACGATTTATTGTCTTTTCATTAGTAAAACTAACTTGCACCTTTGAAATCTTCTTTTCTCCTGTTTGTTGACACTGACTTGTCTCATTTTGCAAGTGAAAGTTTCAAGAGAGGCAGAAATTGAGCCTGCTTATTTACAAGTCAGCTGAGGAAACATTTCATACACAACTTTGACGTTTCCATCTATTAATAAATGAAACTTTAAAGTAAATTGAGACATTTTAACAGTTAAGTCCATTGTAGTTTGTTTCAGATTACAGTAAGGAGTGGTTTGGTTTTTTTCCCCCCCCAAGATTATTTACTGTTTGTAAAAATACGTTTTTGTGTGCTTTGGTCTTTCCCATGCTTTCAGTTTAAATGTTTTGTTCCTCTTGAGATTAATATGCAATAGAATATAGGGATAAATAAGTAGCAAAGGTCTGGTAATATCCTCAATAGCATATATTGTAAACCCACATTTTCTTAGTTTTCATAGTGATATTTTTCTGTGGAAGAATTTAAATAAGAAATCAGGAATTTATTACTTAATGTAATAAGCATTTAACGTTAATGCAGCAACAGTCTAGTAAGAAGGAATTGAGAGAACAAATCACAGTCTTGA
Source organism: Formicarius rufipectus (assembly GCA_013399695.1). Lineage (NCBI taxonomy): Eukaryota > Metazoa > Chordata > Aves > Passeriformes > Formicariidae > Formicarius > Formicarius rufipectus. The sequence continues at coordinate 214,168 of VXAU01001802.1, forward strand.
ATTTTGAAGCTATTATAGAAGTCTATTAGTATCCCTCTATGGTTGCTTTACTGTCATTTCTCAAAAAAGTACTCTTTTTTTCAGAAAGAGTCGAAGTTGCTTCAGACTTCCCAGGTAGCATAAACTATATGCCACTCAGGATTTGCCTGCGCAATTAATTTTCTATTTTCTTGAGGTGGCATCAGCTTGTTTAGCATTATGAGATTGCTGTTTGAAGTGTTCTGTGAAATCTTTTGTTCTTTGTTTTGGTTCTTCTCTTCAGTAATTTATGTGTGTCACCCATTCCCAATCCCTGATAAGCCTTGCTTAGGAATGGATGATATTAAGAATATTTTCAGATATTTTTTCTTTTCTAGAAAATGTAAATTCCTTGTCAATATCCTCATGTTTTGACCCTGTTATTGCTGTCAGTGTCATGCATTTTCTTCTCTTGGAAAGAAATGCATTAGATGGATTAGCAAAGCACTAAAAATATCTTTGCTTAACCACCGAATTATATAACCATCCGATTTCTGTTGGCTGCTGGTCCTATACTGTGGTACGGTTTAGAAATCCGCATTTTACAGCACATCAGGTGAAAAAAGTTTTGGGGTAACATCAGATCTTATTTCAGAGTTTCAAATATATCTCTTTTTTTTTTTTTTTAATATA
>VXAU01001802.1:214841-359386 GCA_013399695.1 Formicarius rufipectus
ATAATTTTTCATTCAAAAGGTTAAGATTAGGGTTTGCTGAAAGCGTCTGGTAACTATTGTCACTTCAAAATTTGAAAACGCTGTTGCTTTTATAACATATATTCCTTCCGTGTTTTTGTCACTCTGGGGTGGTATGTCTAGTATTTTCTTAGTTTGTTGCGTGTTTTGGCAGGGGAGTATTTCTTAATGAATAGTAATATTGATCTTACGCACTGCTCAGGGCCATGGCACTCTGAAATAGGATGAGTCATTTTTCTATAAAGTTCTTTACATATGTGAGAGAATATTTGATCACTGAGACCCCCTGTAAAGCTAAATGTCACCTTTTTTCTGCACTTGCTGAATCATTTGTAATAAAGCATTTTCTGGAGTTAATCTATCCTAGAGACCTCTGTAAGGACAGAATAAGAGGGAAAGTGTTAATCTTCCCTTAGATTAATTAAATCTTTGTAGTATTTCCAGTATTCTTCTCTAAATGTACCATGAAGATCTTTTATTATGCTGCTGCGGTACTTGATTGCACAAATAGGACTGGTAGTAAGTTGATGCAGTAGCTCACTTTTTCACTGGTGAATGAAAAGAAGCTCAATTTAAATGTGTAGATAATTGAGTGAAATGTTCATCATAAATGTTTGTGATAACTTTGTAGACTGATGTCTGTACTTTATTTCTCTGTATCAAAAAGATCATGCTGTATTGCAATGGAGCGCTTGCCTGTGGTCGGGTTCCCTGTGAAAGGGCTGAAAAATTTAGATCTTTGTGAATGGGACAAGACAAATCCACTTGTATCCTAAGGTCAACCAAGTGTCACCTTAGTTTGCAGTTACATCCCTTCCTGCTGTTTGTTTTTCTATTGTGTAGCTTTAGTGAAAATAAAAAAAACCTTGAATGCCTGAACAAAGGAAATGATGCCATTAGAGCAATCAATTTACATGTAAGGGAAAAGACTCTGTGTATAATCAACTGGCTACAGGGCATGAGAACATCCTCAAAGGTAACTGGGCACCTTTTGTTGAATTGAGCTGATATATCCCATTAACTTGTTCAGTGTTGCTCTGAAACAGTGCCTGTAGACAGAGGCACAATACTGAACCTTTGTTCAACGCCAAAACCCGCAGTTATAGTGTACAGCATCATCTTAAAGCTCTAGTACTCTTTATGTACTGCTTCTGGAAGAGAATGTACACAAAATGTTCAAACTTTCCGTGGCCTGGTTTTTTTGTGCTTTTACCCATGGTACTCTTTACAAGTGAGTGGGCAAAATATATGGCTTTTTCAGATTCTTCTCAGAGTTCATCCTTGCAGTCATGTGTCTTGTAGAGTACAAGTAGAGACCTGAAGATGCTGTTGTTTCTGATTGAAACAATTGGTCTTCTCTTTGCTATTGGTCTTCTACTTGCTCTCACTCCATCCTGTCCGGAATATTTGTCTCCATATGTTCCATCTCCTATTTTAAGCTGAACAAACTTTGGTGCCTTTTCATCAAATACATTTTTAATTGCTGAAATGATGGAACCTTGTCTACTTGTCATCGTGCAAGCATTAGCAAAACGTATTCACTAATAATAAAGAGGAGCAATGTGAAGATAATTTCTTGTGGTTTTTTTTTTAAGATCCCTGCTGTCTTCTTTAAATTCAGTAATACTGTCTTCAAAAGTACTGTGCTGGTAAGAATCAGTAAGTTTGTTTTTTTTCTTTCCCCTGTGACTTACTAGGAAAAAAATGACAGATTTCTACTCTTCAAGTCTCTAGTTTCTTCTCAAAAGGAAATAACTAGCCTGCCCATGGAGGTTAGGGGTGTATGCAGTTGCTGCTAGCCACTAGAGAATGGTATTGGAGGCACTATGTCAGTCTCTACACCATTTTACTGATGAAATACGGTTTAATATTTGTGCAAAGGAAAGTAGTCACATGTTTTATGACAAAAAATCCCAAACTTAGATATAAGCATTATATTGAATTTAGTGAATAAAGCAGAGACTTCAAGAGCAAGCATATTAAAATGAAAGACCTGTATTCTCCAATAGCAAGAAAAAGAAAAGATTGGCATGATTCAGACTCTGATATTTCTAAGTGAAATGAGGAGGATTTCCATAGGGGGAATCCTTGTCATACATGGCATACATAATATGATAAAATTGTTTTCATATTACATTGATCTGAAATATAGTCAGAATGGTAATAACATTTTATGGTTTTAATATGAAAATATGCAAATGCTTTCATTTGATAATGCATAAAATTTGAAATAATCTGCCCTTTCATGACCCTGAATGATACCTTAAAGTATGCAACGTCAGTTATGAAAAAAAATTATAGTGAGTCTGTGGTAGTAATACAAAGCATTTATTTTGCCAGTTTTTATTGTGCCTTCCATTCTGAAGGAACAAGCTGACTTTCCGTTGTCTGATCAGCAACTCGTCATTGGCAAATTGTGAAGTGAAAAAGAACATGCAGCTTGCTGCTCAATGGGTATAGGGAGAAAATTGGTCAAGAGTTTTTAAAACATTCACCTTACTCTTAAAACGTTTTCTGTGATGTTACTTTTATTTAGGGACAGAGAAAACACCCCTTTCTGAAGTTCTAATCGAAGAACAGATGACTAGCTTATAGTCCATTTCTCCTATTGCTTTGGAGGATGAAAGTGTGAGCTGAACCTGACTTTTAATTTATACTTTACGTAGTCTTCTGGTGAAATATGAAACGTTGGCCATGCTGACATCAACAACAAAACTCCCACTGGTTTCAGTGATAGCAGGATATCACTGATGGAACAGTGTTCTTTTTGAGCTGCATGTTTTGTGGGAGTCACAGGCAGTTGAAAGGCCAAAGCTGAGATACTGGAAGTTCCCAGCTGGACCAGGAAGGGATAATCAAGTACAAAGACAATTCAGTTACCACTGAAGGAAAGTTTTTAAGTTTTCAGTATGCTGTCTGCTTCTCCTAATTTCCAGAAAACTAAAACTAAGTTATTTTATGAATTGCAAAGGAACTAATAGTACCTTTTGAGATTTAGTCCTTTCTCTTTGCAAACAAAAAGGCTTCTATAATAAATCCATATGTCACATTCTATCTGCTGTAACTCATGATGAATGGTATGCTGTTCTGCACACTGTCCCCAAAACCTGAGACATGAGTATGGTACAGCTCAATATGAATAAGGGTGACAGACAGAATTTATTCTAGAATGCTATGTCAGCTCAGTTGCTGAGAAAATCCATATTTCTGGAAATTAGGGTAAGGGTTTGCTTTGAAAAGCTTAACTGAGGATATAATTTTGTGTTTTACTGTTCTGCTAGTGAATCTGGTTTCTGCATTTACATGCATGCCAGAAATATTATTAACAGAGTATGTGGCTTGCAGTGGAAATAACTGATTATAGAAGTTGCTGCTTGTTTCTTCTTTTTGCAGTGCAACTGCTTTTGTGTTGCAAAGATCCTCAGTGTGGTAGTTAACCAGATGAAAGCATCTTATCAGTCATGATCTGTTTTCCTCAGCTTCACTTATTCAGCCCATGTTTCTGGAAGGTCATTTACGTAGTGGTGCCAAACTTCCCTGGTTAGATTCATGTATCATTTCCCTAGTGGCAGGGAAAGCTAGGTGGCTTCATTGCATGTGCAGTACAGCAGAGGCTTCCAAGGAAAAGAGGGTGCTGAAGCCTCTCAGACAGCTGGCTCCCAGCTGTGCTTTTTCCCAAAGGATCTTTAGAAGCGGGTGTGGAATGTGCTGTGAAATTCTGGTAGTGGCAGCCAGACAGCCTCCTGGAGGCAGAAGCTCTGGAGAAGACAGTGATCCGGAGTGGGCTGCTAGTACTTCCAGAGTGATCCAGCCCGCAGTCCACCTGTGTGCTGCTCCTCCCCAGGTGTTTGTCCAGACAGAGTCTAGCCCTGGGTTTGGGGAATTGGCCTTGTGAGCTGCATACATTCTCAGGCCACAGGCAGGACATCAGTCAAAGGGATCTGGGGCACAGCAGAACTTGGTTATGTAAGTTTGCTTTCCAGGCATGCCATAAACTTCATTGTGACCTCTCAGCAAATGAGGTGCGGTGAGACACCATGTCAGAAACACCTGACCTGGCTACAAGTACTCTGCTAGGTCTGTGTGAAGGAGAGCAGAGGTAGGTGGTGAATGTACAAGCTCAGGTCCTGTCTGAGGCTGTGACCCTCGTGCACTTTGGCTGTGTTGTGGAACAGAAGTCTTAACTTCCTACAACCTTTTGCATGAGAACTAGCACAGGGCTAGGGCTGTGCTGGTACAACTACACAGCTTCCCCCTCTGGAGCAGACTTGGTGCAGTGTTTCATTGTAGGTACTTTTCAGTCAAGCTTCTGCGCAAACTCTCCACAGGTACAAAGGAAAGTACTGCCTACTCTCTACATGACCTGCTCTAAGAATAAAATCTGATGAATCCTGGTGTACATCTGCAGCATTAAAGGTCTTATTGCCTCTACTGAAAAAAGTACAATATGAACTGAGTGCTTTAGCTAACATGATTAATGACATTGTGCAATAGAGAGTGAGTTTTAATAAATATATTATCATGACTCCAAAGGGAGCTAAATATGCGACATTCAGTGCATCTCCTGTATTCTGGCCTTTTGGCAGTAGCTGTGACATAATATACAGCAGAATCTTGTTAATTCATGCTAATTGCTTAAAAAAACCATCAGGGATTAGTTGATTTTACAACTTAGCATATAAGTGAAACATGATGACAAAACTTCAGAGATGCACCCTTTAACAGTATGTCCTCTGCTAATTTATCTCAATAGTAGCAGTTATGCTGTAAACATATTTGTAATAGGTGAGCTAATGGACAGTAGCATTGTTAATGAAAGAAGTGATGATTTCCTGAAATGGCACTTGAGTACAGCAGCCTATTATTAAATATCTTCAATGAAACAGGACTAATCTGCTAGTTCTGTGAGACAACTGAAATGGTTCTGAAAGTAACAGATATTGGTTTGTAATATTAGTAAAATGTTCTCGTGTGTGTCATGTCACATAGAGTAAATGTAACTGGATTGAGAAAAGAGTTATCCTGACTATCACAGTAATAGTTTATAGGTATATATGTAGGTAAAAAGTTCATGAAATTTTATCTTCAGGCTGAATTACTTCTAGAGAGCTAAACTGCTAGCTTATGCTAATTCTTAAAATAGTAATTCCAAAGCTACAGGCTCATGGAACATCTCATATGTTCCAGTAAATTCCATAGTCTTCAAATACAGAGTAAGTATCTCCATTATGAAAAAGTCTGCAATTTCTTGACTTTTATTTCAGTCTACATCGTGTTTCCACATTAAGTACTATTAAGAATGAAGTTTCATTATGGGTGGTGTGTTCTTAAATGAGAAAGTAAGACTTTTTCAGCATGCCTTAAAAATATTAAATGGCTCAGTGTCTTTTTCTGTGCTCTGAATAGAAGGAGCTGAAGGACTCTGTACTGGAGTTATCATATGCACTTGTTACTATGCATTGGTGTGTCAGCAGAGAAGTCTGGCTAAATAAGGCAGTGCATGAGTAGAGCTTATCAGCGGTTGACAGGAGTATAGTCCACTAAGAGCTGATACAGTAGCCCATCTTTTCTGTGCTGTCATCATTTCTCTGCACTGCGCACAAATGTATGTTTATCGTCTGCTTAGTTGCTGATAGTGCTCAAAACTTAGCCCTCTATCTTTTCAGTCAGTTTATGCTGAAAGTAATACCAGTGAGCTGAAATGCTTGGAAAGCCAAGTGTATTTGTATTTTTATTTATATAAAGATGTTTGTGGAGTGACCAGCTTTCAAAGTTAGAGAAGTACACTGTCCCTTCTGTTTCATTCCCACCAGATAGTCTAGAGTAAGTTTTGTTTGATAATAAAAAATACAAAACCATGCATTTATGTTCATTTATGGTACTACTGTGTGCTGAGCAATGCTTGAAAAAGTATCCATAACTTCATGGAAGCAAGCCCTGACTGATATTGCCTTCCTCACTCCAAGAGTCTGATACTGCTCAAATGGGTGGCTAAGCTCCTAGTGACCTTTCTGGGAATAGTATTACACCTTGCATATTTGTAGATGCTTCTAAAAGAAAATCCAGAGTAAAATACCCTTAACATTGTTTCAGTATCAGTTTTGCTGTCATGCTGAGTGTTTGGCTGTTGGACTTTGTCCCTGTGTTGTGCAAGAGTTTGGGATTTGACAATTTTATGAATAAAGTTATTAGGCCAGTAAATACATTTTAAGATTTGATGGCTCCTTCTCTGCTTCAGAATGTCCCTAATCAGTCAAACTGGTGACCTACAAATGGTACTAGGAGTGAATGTAAATGCCTGTGCATGCATGGCCTTTTTTAAAGGGATTTCTGAAAAATATCAGGCACTACATTCTTATTCCTTACTATAAAGACAGATCAGTGATCTGGGAATTCCTGCTTTTCTTGCAAGTTCAAGTCATTAAGCTGAAAGGTGAAGTGTGTTGAATTACTGGCAAAAGTTTTTGTTATTCGAAGTGAGTAATGCCTTTTATGCCAGGCAGGAATTTATGACAATAGTGAAAAATGCTCTTGATTTCTCCATAGCATATTTTTGATTTCTTGTTTCTCCTGAATGCCACTGTATTACCTTGAGTCAGGAGAAGAGGCAAGAAGGGACAGACAGATGAATGAAAGGATGATGTGCCACCATCCTTACTTGTTGGTTGACTATAATCTTTCCATATTAATCCTTTTATGCTTGTCTGTCAAGTGTGTACCCCAGACTGGTCTTTTGCACATGCAGCTAAAAATAATCTTGATAAATCACAGTTATTCTGATTTTACTGTAAATGCAAACCAGACATTATAAACAACTCCATATAAAATCAGATCTAGTGTAATTCTACCTTTTTACCATACATTTTTATGTGCATTCTGCCACACAGTACTCTACTTTGGCAAGTCAGTATGTTGCTTATTTCTTGTTCCGTGTTCCACCATTACTGTTTTCCTGTTCTCACAACAGTATTGGCAGTTTTCACACTCCTCTTGTCCTCTTGGGTACAGGAAGCTTGCTGAGGAATGGAGGGTGCTTGGCACCATTCTGAGAGCATTCAAAAGGTTCAAAGTTTGTTACGTGAGAACCTCACATTTGGTCTATGTTCAACATGCAGTATGCAAAATAATCAGAGAAAGACTAAAATTCCCATAGCAGTTCAGGAAGACTTTTCTGGTACCAGTCATGGGAAAGTGGAACAGATAAATCTGGAAAAAACACAGTGAGGCTTTTTTTTTCCCACTTGTTCTTTCTGTTATCTCTTCCTTAAGTTTGGAATGAAGAATCAGGTTTCTTTTCTCCAAAATTTACTTTTCTGTCAGGACAAAGAAGGTACTTGCAACTCTGTCATGGGGAAAGTATTTACCTCAGTACTCTCTAGCTAACTTAGTTTCTTGACAAAACAGTGAGTATACCATTTCCTGATTGAGAGTCAAGCTTGTAATCCTCTTGGCACAACAAATACTCTGCTTTTCCCAAAGTTAATTGTTTTCAAAGTGCCTTTTCGTTTTACCCAGTGCAACGCTTAAAAAACCAAACCCTATAATTTTAGTTGAGAGATCCATCTTCTTCAATTCATAGCCTGGCTTAAATGCCCTGATGTGAACTCACACTTCAGTAGCATTGTTGCACTCAGTATACGTAGCAGAGATGTGATTCTGTCCTCTGAACCCATCTCTGATAATGGTTCTGAGAGAATAAGCAGTTCATTGGGCTGTTTGCCATCGGAGCACATCGCGAGGGTTCGCGATACGTGCACAACTACATGGACTGTTTGCTGTGTGTGTAATAGCTCTTACACATGGCTTTATGTCTAGCTCCCCTCCAAAATAAGAATACTTCCACAGTGCAAATAGGGGCACTTTCAGACTGCCTTTTTGACTCTTCTCTGCTCTGCCCAAAATAGATTTAGTTGTCTGGAATGTGTCTGCACACCCCCAGTATTGAGCTGGATGCTGTATCACCTGTGATCTGCATGGCAAGCAATATGATGTGTCCATGTGTCCGCAGAGAGAGATAAGCTGTATAGCCCTGAATTTAAGTGCAGTGACTATGCAGGAAAGTATGATAAAGCCATTACATTTTTTTAGTCATTAAGGACTGCTTTATTTTGAGGCATTGTATAGATTACTTTCATCTTTCTACTTTCTGAAAATGCACTTCAAAAATACTTCAATTGTTGTAATCATATTAATTATTCAGACTTATAATTTCTCATTTTGTGGTTATTTTGAAGATATTCTACTCTGAATATTTTAGCACGTTTTCACACCACAAAAATTAAAGAAGTATGTATCAGTGAAAAAAAAAGCTTCAAGCAGTCCAGGGCTCTGAAAAACGGACCTTGTAGCACCTGAGCACCTGTTTCTATATAATAGCAAGTGTTTCCCAAGCTACATTATTATATAGTATCACAGAGACTAAACCTTAATCAATAGTACTTAAACTTGCAAAAATAACCTGTTCAGTAACAGTCTTTTTAATTGGTAAACAAGACCACGTGATCAACTTTTGTAGAATGTTTACACCAAAATTAAGGAATGCATCAGCATCATACATTTTACTGTGTAATTTCTAGTGAGTTATAAATTTAAATTTTTGTTAGGAAATTTCAACTTTACTGTTCATTAACTGTGATTTATCTTTTGGATCGTATTAACAAAGTGAAGTTCCACATGTGTAATAGGTCATCCATTCAGAATTTCCTTGATCAAGTTGCAGTGTTTACTGCTCATCCTGAAATTCCAGAAGCAGAGTTTGTGAGGTACAGGCATGACTTCATCTTCTTCAAATGAACATTTTTAAAACTTTCATTATGAAATCTATTAAAAATTTCATTAATACTTTTAAAACATTGATTCACAGTCCTTTATGTTTTTGCGTAGAACAGAAAAGAAGTTTGATGGGGGAAAAAAAAAATCTTTCAGTACATTTTACCAACTGCTTAGTCACAATATTAGTATCATAGAATGATAGAATGGTTTAGGTTGGAAAGGACCTTGAAGATCATCTATTCCAACCCACCTGCAGGGATACGCCATTCACTAGGTCAGGTTGCTCAAGGTCCCACTCAGCCTGCCCTCAAACACTTCCAGGGTTGGGGCATCTGCAACTTCTCAGGGCAACCTGTTTCAGTGCTTCACCACCCTCTGAATAAAGAATTTCTTCCTAAAATCTAATCTAGACCTGCCGTCTTAGCATTTAAAGCCATTTTGCTTTGTATATAAAGTCATTATCTGTATATGAAGTCCCTTTTTCTCCTTTTAATAAGTCTCTTTGGAGGTACTGGAAGGCCACAGTGAGTGTGTCCCAGAAGCCTTCTCAGCCTGGCTTCGTAGCAGAGGTGCTCCATCCTTCTGATCGTCTTTCCAGCCCCTTATTGTCTCCAACTAAATTTTTAAGCTTTCGATGGATGCACTTTTCAGGTTGTAAGCACAAATTCTGATTTGGGGAACCAAAGTATTTCTCATAGGGGTGTCCAAGTGCTACTTTGTCTAAACTAGACCTGGGACCTAAACTAGACCTGAAGTATAATATCCTGCTGCATTTATTACAGACTATGTCTCATAGTAAATGAGAGGAACAGGTCCTGGGTGTATAGTCTGTGTTAAAGAGGCTGAGTCTCTTTTCTCTGTTTAAATTTGTACTTTTTGAAGATAAAATTTCTCCAGATGCATGGTATATTGTTTTCGTTTCCTTCTACAAGCTGGCTTAATTTGAAATATTTTGTCTCTTTCTGCTAAAGCTGAAATTACCAGAAGAAATGCCCTTGCTTTTGTGATAAAAATCACAAACTTTTACAAATACTTGTCTTCCTTGGAGTAGCTTACATTGTGGGGTAAATATTTCAGTGTTTTCTGCAAGGGCTGTGAGGAATGATTATTGAAGTGTATGCAGGAGAGGTAGGCTCTGTGAAGAACCTGTTGCTCATAAGAGAAGGAGCAATAGTCATCTCTCCCTTGCCATGTAAAGTTTGTGGGGCGTGTAAGGGTTGTCCACAGTGTGCTAATATGGAGCGATGCTTTTCCTCTGCTATGCTCGAGTTGCAATATGCTAAGCAAATATTTATTAACAGACCTTTCAGAGGCAGTGCAGTGTCAGCAACTGCACTCAACACATCCTGGGTAAGTAGGAAGCTTAGTTGCTTCCTGCCCCTCTCACAAATACCGCCTTGGTTGCCTCCTCACTGTATATTAACACCATACATTAGCTCTTTGCCTCCACTCCCAGTGAATAAGCCACAATTAAAGATACTGATATTCATAACCTGCTCCTTATCTCTGATTCTTTCTCTGTGTGTCTGGGAAATTTTTTTTAGCACCTAAATAGCTGCAGCACCCTCTAGTAGTTAGGCTTGTGGCTATGTTAGTTGCTGCTGGGTCTTGCTAAGCATATAGCAAATTATTTTAGGGGTTTTTGCATCTCTGTCCAGGCATTTCATGCAAATGCAAGAGTTTATTTATAATTACTTCTTTTCCATGGTTTAATCCAGTGCTTTTTCTATAACATGGCATTTTTGAGAGTGGCCTTTCCTCTATGGAGTCTTACTTCCTCACCTGTCTGTTGTAGTCCCTTCCAGTCTTGATGTGTGCTGGCTGGCTATTTTGAAAGTTCTCTCAGTTGCAGAGGTTTTAATTAACCAGGGTGTCTGGGAAGGTGATTGCTTCTATTTTCCTGATTTTTTTATTTTTTTTTTTAAGGTTTCATTGCATTGTCATTCTATGTTTCTGTCACTACTTCTGTTAGCTTATTTGTAGACCCTGGTAAGATTGGTACTGCCATGTGCACCTGTTCCTCTAAATCTTTCTCTTCTTTTGCGTCTTGTCCTTTCTTGAAAACGCAGGGTGAGAAGGGGTGAGGGAAAGAAGATCTGCCAAAGGAATTTCTCTTTCAGGGTTGTATTTCACTTGCAAGTTTTTACCTTTGTCACTGAAAGATCATGTGCCAAAGTCTTGGCGATTCAAAAGCTAGTTGTTAAGAATATACTCAGGAGTGGGGGGTGATCATTCAGCCTGTCTGCAGCTGGCTCCTCAGTGTCCTTGAACAAGAGGGCTTGAGAGTAGGCTGGATGGATTGTCTTGATGACAGCAGCCCACTCCTGACTTCCAAGAGTTCTCAAACACAGCTGATAGTGGGTAGGAGTTTACTGGAAGGAAATAATGCAGATGGGAGACATCAGACTGGATGGCATACACATTTTGCACTATCTCTGTGTATGCAGCAGAGCAGTGGAGTGAGGAACCCCACTGCTGTAGTGGCATGGTCACTGCTCTGCCATGGTGGGGCATTTAGATACCATTACTCTGTGGCAGACACTGTTATCAGCAGAAGTGGGAGAGCAGGGTACAGCCTTTTTCTCCGCTTTTCCATTCTCTAACTTCCTGAGTATCAAGTAATGGGCAGCAGGCTGTTGCCAGGCAGGAAGGAACTGTGTCTGCACACATAGACGAAGCCCTGCCGTGTCCTTCGGCCAAGCGCCGTGCCATGCTGCAGGTGCGCCTGTGCTGATCTGCCCTAGACCAGGAATGGGCATCAAGCATAATTAATGTGTCTTTGTTTATTCTGGAAGATCTCAATTGTTATGCCACAGTCTTATCTCTCTCGATAATGTTCTGGATATCTGTGGCAGATAATGACTTATTTGCATGGAGTTTTTCTGTGACAGCATGAGCGCTGTTGATCCCTTTTCCCCTGGGGTGCTCTCATGCAGTCATGCTACTGACGCTCATGAATGTTTTGTGTTTGCTCTTTTCTGTAGTGTTTATTGCAGTGTTTTCTTTAGCTTTTGAAAGCAATTAAACCCTTTGTACATGAATATCCTCTTTATGTTTCTGACATAGTACTTACTAGCTAGCGCTTTTTTTTCTTCATTTTCTTAAGGCACTTTGATCATCAAGACTAGTCTGGCACCTCCTTCTTTTAGGGAGGTTTTTTTAAGAATTCCTTTACCATTTTTGCTATACTTGGTTGCATCATTCCTTACTCCTTTGAGCTGTCTTCAGTGTAATTAACAAACTCCACACAGATTTGCAGTCTCCTGTAACTAACTTTAGAGTTGTACTGTCTCTGTATTGTGTAAAGTTTAAAGACTTGTTTTGCTGGGTTTTGATAATTTTTTAGGTTAAGCTTTTCCTGTCAAAAGCTTTACTGTCCTGCATACACTCACTGGAATCTTTCCTATGCTGGCCATTTACCTGAAGCCACAGGGACATGGTTCAGGGGTGGACTTGATAGCTGTAGATGTACAGTTGACCTCTGTGATCTCAGATGTCATCTCCAGTCTGAAAAATTTGATGATTCTATTGCAGCAGCATATGTTACGCAGAGTGTTGGGAATGTTTCTTTCCCTGCTCTTAGTCTAGTCATATGTACAAGATAAAGTATGTGGTGCAGTAAAAACTTGCTGGGGAAAAAATGCTTAAGTGATCTTATAGAGAGATGTTAGCGTCCTGTGGTGTTGCTTTGTGTAGGTCCTGCAGTTTCTGTTGCAGTGCTGGATTGGGGGATTTTTTACTGAATTTGTTTGATGTTTCCCAAAATTATATACACTAATAGAAATTCGAGTCACTTTGCTCTTTCTGCCTTTCTTTTCGGACCAGCTGTTTTTGTAATCCTGGCAGCAGAATGGCCCACCTTCAATCAAAGAGGTTGAACATTGGTCTCCACAGAAGAACTCATCAGTATGGCAGCTTGTTCTCCTGCTATGTGGGTAGCACAGGGTGAAACTGGAAGCAGGCATCCACCCCCAGTTCAGACTTTACACTTCCTGAGCTGGTGTCCTAATTAGCAACAGAGATACAAAAGATGTGTGAGACTACAAACGCTGCCTTTGGTAGTATTTTCTGAATACTGACCGTAAACCAGTCATTTGTATTTAAATTTAGAGCTTAATTTCTTGACAATTCTGAAAGTCGTTATCACAGACTTGCGTAAGTACAGATGAGAGTATTTTGAATATGTCTCTGAGCATTTCCTTTAGGCAAGCTGAAGCTTCCTGCTGTTTAAATGCTGCTCAGTACCTAATCTGTACATCAGATTCTCTTCCATTCACTATGAGAGGATGTAAGTATTACTTCTAAGCATTAGGATTTTTACTCCTCTTACCTAAACACAGCGTTGCTGCGCTTCATAATGCTTTGCTCCTGATGCCTGTGTAGTGTGAAATGTGAGCAGTTTAACTATCCCTGTTTTACCAAAGCACTTTGAGGATAAAGTGTAGGTGCTGCAGAGATGGAGTAAAAGTATCCAGTTAAAATGAGTGGGTGGATGAGCTTAGTACCTGCCTCAAAGGCTGTACCAAACACAGCTAATGAAGACGCCAGTGTCATTCGATGTCTGCTGAACGGTTAGTTCCTCGCTGTGCTCTTTTCATCTTATTATATCTGAAGTGTGTGGACAATACTAAAGATGATTGAGGGAAACTTCGAGGTAATGAAAGTTACAAGTGTTGAGGTGTTCTTGTGTGCGCAGAGAGCAGGGGAGGAGCGGACATAGAAAAAACAATTAAAGTGCACTGTATTTGTATACATTGTTATTATATCACACAACAAATAACTCCAAAGAAGCACAAATAAAGCACATTTAAATTATATTTTTTAATTATCCAGAGCAGTAATAGATAATGTTACATGGCTACATGTGTAATCTCAATTTCTTTTTACCAAAAGTATTATTTTAAAATAAGTTAATATTATCATTTAGGTTTTCTTTTAATACAGAAATTACATTGCTGAAAACAAGCAATTTATATTTTTTATTCGTTGCTACTTCACTGGGATGTTTTATTCCTCAGTGAGACGTGCTTTTCCATGCTAGCTTATGTTACTATGGAAAATTTTTAATTAAAATCCTCTTTTTTTTCTTTTTTTTTTAACTAGTACTGCATTTCTTGTCCTTGCCAATAGGACTAACATATGATGGTGAATGTAATGCTGTAGTACTAAGTAATACAATTTTTCACTGCAGATTTTATTGAAAAAACAGAATACATCACTGAACTTGAGAATTTTGAACCAATACTGTTTACATGTTCAAGTAGGAAGAGATGATGCACCCTTCCCCCTTCATTGTTAAGTGGTAAATTGTTGCTATGGTGATCGTTCTTTCCATCTCATCAGCTATAACCTGGTTTTCCACATCAACTGAATAGCTTCAAGCAAAACATGATCTTTATTTTTTTTAATATATCAGTTATTATTTTGCTACATAGTTATTGTCTTGGGACTTCACATCAGCATCAAGATGCAGTGAATGTAAGCAAGACAGTTCTAATTTTGTCATATTCAAATCTGTGCTCTCATTAAAACAATCTTCATGTAGCTGCCAAGAACTTCGCAGTAGATTTGTTAAAGCAAGCTTGCTTTTGGTGTGTACACTTGATTATTTCCCTTTCATTGTATCAAAAAAATGTAAGCTGTGGTAGTAAATATGTGGAAAACTTGGTAAATCTCTAAGTAATGTCTCAGTTAAGCAATATGTTGTTTGTTATCTGAGGTGATGAAAACAGGATAGCTGTAGTAAAATTTCACAGGGCACTTTTGTCTTCTTGCAGTGTAAATTGGTACCCAGGGTTCAAATGAAAAGAGATGCCTACATTGTGGTGAGAGTAAGCCAGGTAACCTGTTGGAGAGTCACCAAAGGGCAAAACAGACGAATGTGGTCTGGATGTGATCCTATGTATATACACAATAGATTTGAGTCAAGAGAAAGGGCAAAATGAGCGTGTGAGCCATCATAATATTGCCTTGAAGCAAGAGGTGCCTTCTCTTATCACCACCACCAGGTTTTTCAGGAAATGGGCCAGGTGTTATGGCAAGCCTTGGAGCCAAAGGTGTATAGCATGATAAAGAGATTTTTTTAATAACCTCTTTGAACTTAAATTGATGCTTTTAAAAGACAGTATTTGTCTAAACTCACCTGTGTTGTTCATTACAGTCAATCTTTACACTTCATCTAAGATGTGAAGCATTTAAAAACCATATTAAGTTCTGGTCCGCATTGCTAGACAGGAGATGAGCAACTCTGTTTCTAATTTTACTCATTTTCTTATTTTTGGTTTTCCCAGGAACTTTTCCCTCTACTTTCTGTCTGCATTATTCATGTTGTTTAAGTTGCGTGTCATGATCAATAAGGGAGCAAGACAATATCTGTCTAAACTGAAATTTTCTGTTTATTACCAAGAAGATCTGAACAATAGAGAAGATTTCTCAAAGATTCGGTTCAAATCATTTCATGTAAAAGTATCCTTAATTATATACACAAATGCAAATAATTGTTTCTCTGTTATTGCTCTTTTTGGGTTCTGTTAGAGGCAAGAGTCTTTTTGTCTCAAAATATTGCGCTGCCATGGGCAGACTTCCTTTTAGATGTTTATGACCTATATTTGCAGCGAGGGATGTTTTGCTAAAGAATGTCAAAGATCATCTCTCAGTTGTGCAGTCTCTTAAAGGATATGGTGAGAGTTATAGTATAAACATAAATGCACTACCTATGGGGGCAAAGCAGAAATTGGTTTGGTATTCCAAGTAAGAAGGATACCTTTTCATCATGAAAGTCTAGAGGATGCCGTCTTGAGTTACTGAATTGATTAGATTTGTTGGAAGTACTTACTGCATGACTACCAAAGTATTAATCGTTCTGGCTAACACACAGTTCACTAAGTAGCCTGACAGAAAATACAGTGTGGAAGTGAGGAATGCCGTATTTCCTTCCAGCTGCAGAGGATAAGTAAGTTACTGAGAAGGCATATGGTAAAGTTGCCTGAGCCAAAACAGCCATTACAGGGTTCTTGCAATAACTGTTTGCTTTGCCCGACTTTGTTAGGTAGTGTGATATTTTAGTTGTGAATCTGCTCATCTTAGTTTCATGGGCTACCTCATTGCTTTATTTCCTCTCACCAAATCTTATGATGGTACAAACAGAGCACCTGCAAAAGAATAAATCAAACCCTATGTGGCATGAAGTCCTTGCACGTATTTCACCATCACATAGAGAAATGACAGAAAGACTTTGTTGTCCTGTCCTGATCCTTTTTTTTGTTGGGGGAGGAGCACAACTCCAGCATTCTGAGCAAAAACTGTGAGGAAAGAGAAGCAGCTGCTCCATATTTTGTTGTTGCATTTGCTTGAGTAATGTTTCCTACAGAACCAGGAATTCTGCTGTCTGAACAGGAGCAGAACAAACCAAGGCTCAGTAGCCTCCAGTGCCAAAAAAAGAGCTGAGTGCTCTTCCTACCATGCTCTTTATTTACTCAAGCTTCGCACTTCCTTACTTCTTTCCTGAAGCCTGTGGTTTCAAGCTCGTTTTTGATTGGCAGTACTTGGAACCAGTACCAGGAATCAGCTGCAAACACGAGACACAGACAGATCTGAGCACAGGAATGACTAGGGGGAGAGAAGATGGTTCCTTTCAGCTATGCTCTTCCTTAGATTTAAATATACATGAAATTGTAGCATTGCTTTACCAGAATTTTTTTTTTTCCCTACACAGTCCCTTAAAGGGATCTGCTGTGTTCCTTTGTTGTATGAGCGTAATCAGGAATTTGATGACCTGGAAAAAATGTATTCAGGCAAAATGCCAGCCAGAGAAGTGAATCCTCTGAACAGTAGGACTGTGAACATGGGATGTAGTATTTCTTTCTATATTGTTTCCCTTTATAGAAGTAGCAGGGGTTTTTCTTAATGCTTCAGGTACTATTGTTTCTGAAACCATGTACACATTTATATATTACAAAAATAGTTCAATAAAAGGCAAATGTAAAATCAAACCTCCATTTGATGTGTAAAAGGCCATAAGATAATTGTCCTCCATTCTGCTCAGATGTGTGAAAGTGTGCACAGGTTGCCCTGTTTAATCGTGGTAAATTTCTCTTGTTTCCTGTAGTCAATATTCTGTTTATTTTACCATTCATTAATTCAAATAGCTAATTCTAAATTCTTCTGTAGGTAGTGGTAAATAGACTTTGTGGTTGTGATATGTAAAAAATACTACTTCTAACCTATATTTTGATGGCATTGAAACATTAGGAAACACGGCTGCAATAATAAGCCAGTTCCATATATAAATAAATTATTTGTGTAAAAAAGTACTAATTTTTTTTTTAAATAATTACAATTTTGATCATCTTCAGAATAAATGTGCTGGCAATGAAACTGTTTTGTCATTACATAAGGAAAGACAGACAAAGAAACTCTGATGTTTGACAGAGAATGTCTGTTTTCTGTGAACTGAAATGCTTAGCTTCAAAACCAGTTTAAGCTGGAAATTATGGTTTTTAAAAGAGCAAACAACGAACACCACCACCACCACCCCAAAAAAATACCAAACACACAAAAATCTCTTTCCCTCTGGAGCCCTTGTCAAGAATTGAATTTTGTCTTCTACACCAAATGTCAAGGATGCAGTGTTTTGTCTGAGTGTAGTTCTACCTTTGAACAGTGAGTATCCTTAATGCTTTTCTTGCCTTTGTCATTTACAATGAAATCGACAGAAATGGCCCCTATAAAAGATCACATGGGTACCAGGGAATTTTCTATGCTCTGTTGTTTTCTGTTTATTTTTATATTTATGCATCTTTCTGATTTGCAGTTTTGATTTTCTTCACCTTGACTCCGTTTCTCTACAGATACTCTCAAGTGCTTTCATTTCTTCCATCCCTCCACTGTATAGCAGTTCGCTGCTTTCACAGCTTAATTGCTGCTGGGAATGTTTTATTTGCTTACTAACCTGTTTGTCTTCTTGCCTTGTAACATTTCTGTTCTCTGACACAAGCCTGACACTGTTAAGAGGCAATACCATTGTTCAGGGAACTTGCTTAAACAACATATGTTTTGTTCCTTTTAAGCACTCTGAAAAAATGTCGTCTGAAGAAAAACAGAGAGAAAAACTGTCAGACCTTTCATAAATATTTTCATCTGAGATTAGTGATACTGCTTGTGTGTCCCACAGCCTTGCACCACAGCAAATTATAAGAGAGAAACATGATTAGCTCCATCCAAAAGCATTATAATAAGGGAAAGAAAAAGAAATGTTTTAATTTTAAACTGATTTGGAGTAAGTAAATCAACAGACAATGCAGAGATTGTTCTCCTTAGCTAAATTACTTTTTAGGTGTGTAAAATACATGTAAAGTATTCTAGGTTAACAGTTGAGAATTCCCTCATGCACTTTCAGCATAACAGGGCCTTTTCCTATTGTAGTTTGAAGGTGCTTGACGCAGAAGGCAGTTGGCTTCATGGATTTACTCAAACTCACTGTTATATTTACTTGTAAAATAAATCTTATTCTGGAATTATTTTCATGTCTAGGAAGTGACCACTGAAGAGAATAGATGGATAACATTAGTACTGATTATTAGGCATTATGGCATATTAATTGATCCAAATAACATACCTTTTTTATTTAGTTTGATTCAAGGACAGATAGATACCAAGCATCTCTTTTAAAAAAAATTAAAAATAAGGATATTTAAGTTTCTGAATTCCAAACTTCACCTTGTCAAAGTTTTTACAGCTTGTGTTAGATGTAATTCATACCCTTCAATGCAGAGATACTGTAGGAGGAAAAGTAATTAGCTGGAGGTGGACTCTTCGTTGCTTGATTATCCCATCTCCAACAGGGCTAAATTCAGTTCTGACATAATACTGGCGAAAATGTCATTCACACAGCAGCAGCACTGCAGTACATCATGCTCCAGTCTCACCAGATGGCATTTCTTCTTCACATGTGTGCCACTCTAGGTGTACATATGCCTCTAACAGGTTAGATGAGGGGATCTGTTTGGTTTTAATAGCAGTGTATTTTCTGGACTTAAACCCAGCTTAGCCTTTTTACACCTTCATATAGAATGGCAAAGTGCAAGATGCATAAAGCTTCCATGTAAAAGGATAACATGAAGGGGCCTCCTTATTTCCCTCTCACTGTGAGAGAGCGTCGTGGGTATTGAAAATACTTTTTATCAACTCAAACATTCCCAAAACCTTCCAGAATATCCAGAATTCTGACTCTGCCCTGATCTGTTATTCTCTGTTTCAGATGCCCACAACCAGAGATTCATAAGCTTTAAATTTAGTCCACCTTGCAACTAACATATTCTTCCCTGCACAAGATAAAGTCAAGGTTTTTTTTGCTAGGCAAACTACGTGTTCAGATATTTCATACGCTGCCCGTATCTGCTGTAATTCACAATATGTGAGGTTGATGACTGAAACTCTATCTTCTGCAGCAACTCATGGCCTCATCGAACCTTAAGCAAGCTCCAGCATTTCTATTGCAAGCAATTAGTGTCCATTAAGTACACCACTGAGCGGACTAATGTCCGACTGCCACAGCAAAATGTCAGAGAATAATAAAGCATTAGTGACATACTGGTGCTCTTACACCCTGGTAAGGTATAAAAATTTCAGAATGACAGCACCAGTGATGCTCCCAACATGGACATCTGTAGCCACAGTTACTGCAGGATGGGTCTCATTATTTATCACAGTTACAGGGACAGAGATCCACTTAATGTGGTCCATTGCTGAATTTGAGATAGCAGCTAGCCCAAATACAAGGTGTACTACCCAATGCACTCAAATCTATACAACATTCCCAGAAGAGGTTTGGTTCTCTGGTCTTGGCCCTTCTTGCTGAATAGGGAACTGCTCCCCTGTGCTCAGTGTTCTACCCAACACCAGCTTATTTGGCACTTTATGGGCATGTCCTGTAACTGGTGCTCAGGACTGACTGAGTGCAGGCAATTCAACTGTCAAATAGTCAGCTGCTGCCTCACTTTGTTCAGGCACTGTCTTTTAGGCCTTGGTCTGCACCAGTGAGACAAGAGTCTTACCCTGTTGTGATCTGAGACTTTCCCCTTTAGAAGTGTGTGTGTGGAAGAGTTGGGTCTTGTGGTATGCGATTAATGTGTCTGGAGATTCAGAAGGTTCAAAAGGCTGAGGCACACGTGGATGGTTAACATCAGGGAAGTCATGTCATGTCAACTTCTTATTCAGGCAGGGTCCTCTTCCACGTCAATGAGCCACTGCTAAATTTCATGAAAGCACTGTAGTAGACACCTACCAAAGAAATGAGATTTGTAGAGAGAGGCGAGAAAAAGATCTTGAGTATTTTTACAGTGACTTCTGTTGAGCCTCTGAGGAGCTGTAAAGAGGGATTGTGTCAAGTAAAACCATGGCCCAAGGTCAAAGACCCCAAACAACTTCACCTTTCTGTGAAGAAACTGTACCTCAGCTTTACCACAGCTGTTTGGCTGACTGGTAGGTCTTGCTGGCAAGGAATCTTCTTATGTAGGGTGGGATGAGACCTTATTCTCATGACAACAAAGCGCTCAATTTTGGTGAAACAAAAGGATCCACTGTTCGCCAAGTAGCTTTGCAGGAGGGAATGGATATATTGGATATCTAGACCATTTATGGTATACTTGTAGCTTTGGGTGCTCTGCAGGAAGTGAGACTTTTTTAGGGCTCATAGTTCTTCAGCATGGAGATTTGGTAGCATATACTGTCCAGAAGAACTGGGATCACTTACCATGGGCGGTGGGGGACCAGTATATTTGCTCTCTAACACAAACTGTACAGTCACCAAAAGAATTGTCTCAACATTGCAAACAGAGTCTTACAACAAATGTTTCTGGAATGCTACTGTGGGAATCAGCCTTTCTTTTTCTTTGACACCATTCTTGTTTCTGAGGTGACCTGATAGATTTAATAAGAAAGCAGGTAACTGTTTTTCACCAACCCTAAAAATTACGATCTCAGACTCTATCTTGCCCTATTCCCACAAGACTAATTGTTAGGACCTCATTCTGTGGAATTCCACCTTGACTGTCAGATAGAAATCTAGTTGTCATACTGACCCTTCAAAAAGAGTTCATTTTGTATTGTATTTTCTCAGTATTTGAATACTCAAAACAGTACTTTGCTGCTAGACAGGTTAGCCATTCAGGAAGTAAACAGCAGGACTTTATAGCCAGACTTAATTGCACAAGTTAGAAAAAGAAACTGGTAAAAGCAGATTTCAGTCGATGCTGAAGGATCTCCACATAATTTCTTGCAAACTAACCCATTGCAGTACTTCAGAAAGTCTATTCAGCACTGCACTTTGTAGCGAAAGTTTTCTTTATCTCACCGTGCCTTTCACTGCCCTCATAGAGACTGAAACGTTATTTATTTAATACAATTGCAGAGTCTCTGCTTGTTGTCAAGTGACTTCTGTTTTCCAGTGAGAAATTATATTCCATATACATGCATTTGCTGCTGGACCGTGCTCCTGACAGAACAGCAAAGCTGCTATATGGAACAGACCCTCACATTTTGTTATAGTATCAACTAAGCATAATGTAAGGTCACCTTCCAAGTTCAGTAGACATACACTTCATCAGTAGCTCTAGCTGAAATTTTGACAGTTGTTAGTCGAGGGAGAGATTTTTATTGTTATTATTTTGCTAATTATGTAAAATGGGTTAATCTTGAATTACCTTGCACTGATCGTCTTGAATTACCAAATTCTTCAAGAAAGCATGTGTTTACTTTCCCTGTCCTTCCAGTGGCTCTTCAGGTATGTTCACCATTCCTCCTTAAGCCCCCAGCAGTGCAGGCTTCAGCATGACTGAAGCCTTCCTGGTTGATGACCTTCGTATTTCCCCATGGGACTGATAAAGTCAAACATATATTCAGGTGAAGGTGAATCTGTGTGGACACTGGGAAGGAGCATCTCATCTTGGTATACAACCTGACAAGTTGTTGGTTGGGTACTCTAGCCCAGGGAAGAAAAGGCTCCAGAGAGACCTTCTAGCAACCTTCCAGTACCAAAAAGGGTCCTACAGGAAAGAGAAGGAGGGACTCTTTTCCAAGGAGTGTAGTGATGAGGAGTTTCAAACTGAAGATTTAGGTAGGGTATTTTTAGGGGAGATTTACATTAGGTATTAGGAAGAAATTCCTTACTGTGACAGTGATCAGATGCTGTAACAGGTGGGCCAGAGAAGTTATGGATCCTCCCTTCCTGGAAGTATCCAAGGCCAGATTGGATGGGGCTTTCAGCAGCCTGGTCTAGTGGAAGATGTCCCTGCCCATGGCAGGAGGATTGAAACTAAACTTAAGGATCCATTCCAACCCAAACACTCCATGATTCTGTGATCCAAGATAATAGCCTGCAGGGTTATTCCAGGACACTGACTTTCCCAAGATTTATTGGCCCTTTCCCTGCCAAGATGCCTGCCCTTGACATGGTGAGGCTCCTTTAATAACCTCAAGAAAAGTAGCAGGTGAAAATATTTTCATGTCACTTTCTGGTGTTCAAACCCTTGCAGTCTGGCAGCAACGTGAATTGCTGTAGTGGCAGCAGTGACTCCTGTAGTGTTAATTTATTGAAGACATGAAGAGTGCACAGCTTAGACAGCTGTGTATTTAGTAGTGCCCAGCACTAGTGGAAAACACTGCCGGGTGTGTGCAGCACCATTATTCAGAGCTGCTGCTTTTGGCAAGCTGTGACAGCCCTGCTATGCAAAAGGGAGCAACACGGGGCCTTTCTCTGACACTCGTAAAAGCTGAGCTACCTGCAGTTTAGAAAGGTAACTTATAATGCCTGCCAATCCTGATATTAAGCACCAGATCTCAAGACTGGGCCTCAGGAACACCTTTTTGGTAGGAGGGGGAGCACATGGAGAGCCTAATAAGGGATTCTTGACTTACCAACTGCTCCAGTGTCACAGTCATGAGTGTCAGTAAAACCCATCAACTTGGAAAGTCTGACAAATCTGTGTTGGTGTGAAGAGAGGACAAGGAGAAATTAGGAGTCATTAGTTTGGGACTTGCATACTCCTTCATGGCATGTAGTAGTATTTACGCTTAAATTCTGCAGTTAATGACTCTGAAAAGAGAGTGCTTGCTTTTCAGAGGAGACTGGGAGAGAATGTCAGGGCTTCAGACAAGGCCTGTAGTAAGTAAAAAATAAGGAGCAAATAGACCATGACGAGCTCTGTTCAGAGGGTCTCAAAGCAGTAAACTTCAAGAGTCTGCAGTAAGTTGTTGCTCTCATGAATGGTTAGTGCTAAATATGTAACACAACAATGAATCCTCGTGTTTACCGTGCAGATCTGCATGACTTGGGCTGAACAAAGCAGTCAAGGACTGCTCTAAGAGGGAACAAATAGGCTGCTGTGAACACTCAGCTGTCTCTGGATGCCACAAAAAACCTTCTGGGCATCTAGGCAAGATCATCAGGCCTATGGGAACCAGCAGAGAGAAACATTCCTGGGTTTTCAGTTTTTCTGGTAGCTGATAGGACATGCTGGTTGTTTATTCAGAGTTTTTATTGGCAGCCTTCTAGATAGCTGCAGACAGTAAATATATACATAGATGTTTATTGGAGGAAGCTATCTATGTGAGAGAAGATTACTTTAAAGCTGTTAGATGCATTTGTCATAAACCCAGGTTTTGCATTTTCTTCATACTGAAGATAGCAAAACCTGTGAAATAGAGCTGTCAGCTGCCCTATGTCTGAAGTGATCCAGTGTTGTTTTCGATCTGCAGTGCTCTTCAGTTAAGAGGAATTACATGTTTACAGATGGAAGGATCATCAAAGTCTTTCCTTTGCTTGTTTAACCTGTTCAGTCTCTTGATGTTTATAATACGAACATCTTGATTCATATCTGCCAGCCTGGAGAAAAGTCAAATCACATACAGCCACCCCTAAGCATGAATACTTGTCTTTTGTGCAGAGCTTAGGCCCTTTGTTAATTAAGTTGTTCAATTATAATATGTCAGTATTTTCTCTTATTTAGGTATTTTTTATATGAATTTTTATAACAGTTGTCTTTAAACTAGAGAAAATGGAAGAACTTATTCCAGAATGGTTTGCTAGACATTTTTCTATCAATACTATTTTTCTAGACATCCAGCACCTAATCAGGGAACAGAAACGAACCATGCAAAGAAAGATAAGCCCAGTTTAGTCTTGGCTCTAAGATTGCTAAGGACACAAAAAGCAAATTTAAATACAGACCATTAATACCTTTAAAAGGCTGAAAATACTGCAGTATTGTTTTTCCACTAGGTTTTAATGCCCAAAGATGTTAAAAGGACTGTTAAAAACAACAACAACAACAACAACAAAACCACACAAACAAACAAAAAAAACCACTACCACAAGAAATTTGAATTCTCATCAGTATGTTTGTCATTTAAATAGATTAATTGCACCACATTTTTTTTTAGTTGCAAGTGCATAAATGGCACTATTGCATTTCATAAAGCATTATTTCATTTGCCATTATGTTCCAGATAGTATTTTCATTTTTATTATTTTCTAGATAGTTTTGTGCAATGGACAAAGCCATTTTTTGTTCAAACTTTTTTCTGTGGTCAGGGTATCCTTTCTGTTCTCATTTGTTATAAAGATTTCAATTCCATACTATTACTATATTTTGAGAAAATGTCAGAAATAAATGTGTGTGTTACAGCTTTTGTAATACAAAAAGCGAAATAAGCACCAAGCCAATAAGCCCTTTTTTCCTAATGTATTTTTCTGTATTTTCCTTCATCAAGCACAGTAATGAAGTCTTTTGATTCAAGTACTAGAACTAGGATACAGTAAGTTACAGACTGCCAAAGCCACAGGAAAAGCATGAGGCATGAGCCTTGAAGTATTTATGATTGGAGAGTTTATCTTACACTTTTTGAAGCCAGTAAAGCCCACAGAACTTTATATATTTTTCACATTCTTCCTGTAATTTCCAGTAATATAATTTTCATGCAACAAGTGTGTTCCAAGTTGCATACATATTATGATGTGAAGAGAGATCAGATGCTGGGTTTGTATGACGCATTTTACTCCACAAAACCTTTGGTATTCTTTGCAAAAATATCTCTGACACTGTTGACTTCTTTTTCCTTGAAAATAAAATAAAATCCTAAAAAACCCACATCAACTCTGTATAGGGGAGAAATTAAGAAATGCAGACATTGTAGTGGATGACATTTAACATCATTTTCCTGAGTAAATTTACTGATTAATAGAGCTTCCAAAAGTTTTCTAGCTTGAACTATTCAAACAAACAAACAAAATTCTAAATAATCACTTGATTTCATATTTTTCTATTATTTTTAAAAGGAACTGAAAGTGGTAAACATAGCAAAACTGAAAAATAAGAAGAGAATTTTTTTGAATGGAAAAAGCAGTCCATTTTGAGGCAAAAGAAAAAACCCTACTCTCTTCCTGTAAGCTGTTCGTATTTTTCATCTGGCTATATCCCTGGGATTATGATTTGTTGTTTCTTTCTTACACTTAGAATGTAGAATAGCTGCCAGTTGCTGATAGTAGTCATCATACCTACCATTTTATTTCATTCTCAGGTGGAGAACAGGGTTATTTAAAAAAAACTGGGGCAGGGGGAGGTAAAATGCACTAAACATACTTTAGAAATTGTCCAAGCAAATTGTCATAATGGTCCATGTATTCCCATTTCCTTGAGCAGGATTGCCTTCTCTGTGCAAGATTCTTACTACATGGAGTTCTTTTTCCACAAAGCTTGTTTGGTTTTTTTTTGATGACAGGTAGGAAACATATTTATCTCCTTTTTGTTTTTCTTCACTTAACTGTGTCATCAGGAGCAGCTGCAAGCTCAAGTGTGCATCTATGTTTTTATGCTTCCAACTAGATTCAGAAGCTCTCTTCAGTCCAACAATATAATTGGCTTTAGTGACCAGAAACGACAAATTGTTTGCAGCTATTCATTAAAAAAACCCTTTCATTAAAAAAAAGGCCTCCTGTCTACAGGAATTAATATTACGGAGCCAGGGAACTTGAAGAAAATATTGGTCACTAAGTAGACTTAGGAATAATGTAGGATAGAATCTAATCTGTCCTATAAAGTAGGATGGATGAATACACATCAAGACTTAACTTCTCTGTAGATGTGCTTAACATTTAAGAGACATGAAAAATTGCTGTCAGTATTGTGGTATTTAAATGACTTGTAGATGTGGCACTCTAGGATGTCATTTAGTGGTGGACTTGGTAGTACTGGGTTAACAGCTGAAGCTGATGAACTAAAAGGCCTTTTCCACCCTAAATGATTCTGTGATGTCTGTGCCAGTGCTACGGTCGAGTACAATCTGTATGAAAGCAAAACTCATTCAAACTACTGACTGAATGATAGTTAAAATTGAGTACATCACATGAAGAGCCAGCTCCCTTTATTCAGGGGCAGAGTATCTGGCACGCACATGAATAATGCTAGGCTAGTGGGACACCTAAGGTTATGCAGAGTAAAACAACTTCTCTAGTGATGCTTCACAACAGTTTGAAACCACTTTGTCAATTCAGACATCTGCATTGTGAGTCCTTCTCCAAACAGGTGAACAGGAGTGAGGGATTGGAAGACAGACTAGACTAGGGAGATTGAACTAACCTATCTCAGTTGTTAAAAGTAGATTTTCAGAAGTATGTTCTTTTGAGGACGCTGTCCTTCATTCACCTGAAATCTTTCTGCACTGTTGTGTATATTGACTGCTATTACAGAATTAGTACCTTGGATCTTCTGAGTTGCTGAGCTGTTGGTTTTATTGATATGGACCATAGAGGTGTAAAGGAGAATGCAAACAGGTTTTGAATATTGGCATAAGAAGGCAGCTGGTTCCTCAACAAACTCATAGACTGATGTTTGCCCCAAGAGGTTTTATATATTTGTAGGTGCAGCAGGGCACGTTCATGCTGACTGCTGCAAAAGTCTAACTTCCACACAGTTCAGAGTTCCAAATTGTAAGTACTTCAAGTTTCTTATTTTTTAATGGAGTAATATGGGTGTCTCCAGAGAGATGATCAGAGCCCTTATGTCAGATGTCTGAAATACCTAATGTAAACAGTCTCTAAATCAGCTAATCTCACTTCCTGTAAACAAAAGACTATGTCATTCTTTTCTCAGAAAATGGATTAAACAGAACATTATTATTGCAGTGCCTAGTATTAATTGCAGAGGCATAAAAATGTCCATCTTTTATTGTGTAGAATATACCCAGAATACTTCAAGGCTGACTGTGCCCCAACTCACCTTTTAATTGTTGGACCAGTTATGTCTTTATCTGAAACACTTCTCCTCCCCATTAAGACTTCCCCATATTCCACTGTCAAATACCCATGTGTACACCATGGTAAGTGGCTTATCAGTGTTTCTTCAGTAATGAGTTGATAGGAGGCTCCAGAGGTTTAAGTCAAAAAGCCTAGAACCTCAATTATTATGTGGTCCCGGCAATTCTTTTTCCTTCTTGAGATGTAGATGAGCTGGGCATTGTTCCATTAGTGGTTTTATGGATGGTGGATTATGTCGTACAGCAAGAACAAATTCCTAAGTTTTTGCTTGATTTTCATCTCTTCATGTGTTAAGAGCACATTAGCCCTTCATTTTGTGGAAATGTGTGGGGTTAGCCAGCATGATGTCTTATTCCTTCTCTGATTTTCCATGACCATTTCTCGTACTGGCTAGATTCTTGTGTTTTCCAAGTGTTCTATTTTGGCACACTTAAACACAGTGGGGTTTTCAATGTTGTCATTGAACTTCATGTTACAGTCAACTGGAGATTACAGTAACTTTAGGTTACTGTAAATTGTCCTTGGATTTTTTTAAAATTCAGAAGTTGTGTAATCTGCCAACTCTGCCATGGTATGTTTCAGCTTGTATCAAGACATTCTAAAAGTAAAATACTAAACAACATAAAACTTACTCCTAATGTAAAATGCATGTATCAACCCTTTTTGATGTCCTCTGCATTAAGCTTTTAAATGTGTCAGAGAGTTAGCTTTTAATCCATTTTTATGTACTTTATTAATTCCATGTAATTTATGCTGCTGTATAATTACATAGCCATGGGGTGCAAAATCAGAAACCTTGAAAATAGTCCAAGTGTGTTCAGTCAAGGCAAACTAGATAAGTTATGGGACCTATAATCTTTACATGTGTATGAAGTATTTGGCAAAATACTTTGTTAAAGCATGATGTCTTGCATAACGTACTGTTAGCCTGTAAATCTTTATGGATGTAGATGCAGTTTATTTATGCAGCTATTCAGCAGAGACTAACATCTGGCTTACCAGTCATTACCTCCAAGTTATTTTTTTCAAGTATGAAAAGCAGGTTGGCTGTTTGCTAATTGTAAGGAATTTCCTCAGTTTTTCAGGAATCATTAACTGAAGATTAGTACTTTTTCAGTTCTTCTAATACGAGTTAGGACTGAAAAATATGTGAACTGTATTTAGACTGGGCAGGAGGAGTTTTCAGAAGCAAAATCCATTAGGCAAGATGATACAGATCAATGTGCCAGCAGTGTTTGCATGATAGATCTGCTTATGCTTCACTACATCAGGCTTCACTGGTAGTACCAAGGTAGTCCAGTTACTGAGTGAAGTCAGTTCATGAAGAAGTGGCTGGTTGGGATTAAAACTTAGCAAAGCACAAAGCAGATTGATGAAGTAAAGCACTTAACAGAGTTCAGCCTTAGTTGAGGACATATATCTCTCTTTGTTAATTCAGTCTGGAGCTTAGGAGCACTTCAAGTTTCCCACTGAAATCAAGCTCTTGTATTGCATTATCTGTCAGTCAGTCTTTTTCCTCTCTATTTCCTCCCATTTCTTGCTGGTATTCAGTGACCTACAGTCAATTCTGAGCTGTATTATAGCAATGAGTTGCTGAGAGTGATGAAGCCAATAGTTCTTAAATAGCTCTACATAGTTATGCATGTATGTATTTTTATTCCTACCAAAGCAGAATATTGTTTTTCATCCAGTATTATCACTGAAAGAAGCTGAGAAGGATGACTAGCACACTTGATAAATGCCACTCCCTCACTTGCAGTGTTAAAAAGTGCACAGATGCTAGATAATTATTGTACATACATTATTGATATATAATATCAGAAAAATATGGAAATAAAATGGAGGATAGGAGAAAATTAAACTACCAAAGAACTTAAGCTTAAAGTTTTTCTCATTCTCTCAGCTCGTCTTTTCCTGGAAATGCAATGGTTCGCTGTACTAATTTTACCAGAACTTGATTTTGTAGAATTGAACCTCTGATAGACAGAAACAAACATAAGAATGTTGGCAAGTTTAATTCTTGGNTTTTTAGAGAATTCCAGTTTCAAAAAGAATAATGATAATGGGTAGTAACCATGATAATTAATGTTAACAGACAAACTTAATAGCTGTCATTAATAAAATGTATCTCTGAGAACTTTGTGTAGGTTTAGCCTTTACTTATTTTTTGTTTCTTTATACAATATAGAAGTCTATCAATAAGTAACATGGTAAATACTATTAGTTTAGGGTAATTTGATAGGAGTATAATAATTCTGGTTTTGTGTATTGAGCAAAGCAAAAGCAAAATTATTTTTATAATTTTGAGAAGTAGGAAACAATCTCCTGGAAAGCTCTATGCTGGAATCACTGTGTTTAGTAAAATCTGAAAAATGAAACAAAGTAAACATATGTTGCTTACATTTTTAGTTGACTCTGAATGAGGCATCACTACTAGTGCATTGAGGGATACCATGGAAATAGAAAATAATCTGGACAGTAATGGACAGTTCTAAATGGGTTTTAAATTTGGATAAACATTACATAATGCATTCCGTGCACATGGAGAATGCAGAATGGGAGATAATACTGTTTTTAGCTCTTCAACCCTCAGTACTCCTCCTTCAAGTTATTTTTCATACATAAGTAGGTAGAAATCTGATCATAGTATTACTAAAAGGGGAGGCTTCTTGTAAGGAGATTGTAATTTGTAATTTTTGCATGTAATTAAGACGATGTGTCCATGTTTACCTACCCAACCAAATGCAGAAAAGAAAGGTCTCAGCAGTGATTGCAGTTGTCCCACAGTCTAGAATGCTCAGGCTTGTTTCAGAATCAGACCCTGATATGAGTCTGAATACAGTTTCTTACAATAGCGAAGTTACTGAGTTAGCCACTGGTCCCCCAGCCCTCGCCCACTCAACAGAGACTGGTAGAAGTAAGGACTCCACTTGCTGCCACCTGGCACCAAGACTCTGCATGAGCTATAGATGCAGATTCCTCTTTAATGTAAATACAGTTTGGCTCCAGACACACATAACGCTTAATTTTGCCACTATCTTGACTGGATTTACTGCCACTATGGACTCATTAATGAGATGGTAGGTTGTTCCTCTAAATATGAATTGGTTTTGGCAAACTTTAGTTTCTATGTTGATTTGAAAGCTTTCAAGCATGTGTTTGAGACTTCACGTAGAATATTAATGGTAGGATGATACTTTCAAGTATAAATATACAGAAAAGCATACAGTAATTCAAAAATTAGTAATGTTTATTAGGTCTTACAGTTACTGAGAAAGAATTTTTACAAATAAAAAATGATAAAGGTCCTTTGCTGTGGGTTAGAACCTGAATGCAGCATTGCAAAGCAAGTCACTTGTTTTCTTGTACTGTTTCTCAATCTGTGTGATGCTGCCTGCTTTGCTGCATAATATCTGTTTTGCTGCTGAGACTTGAGATTGATCCCTCCTGGGAAATGTGTGGAACAACATGAAAAGCCTACTGCAGTCTTTTTTTGGCTGGGGTAGAGGAAAGGAGACCTTTTTTTTTTGAGTTTTGCTTTTAAAAGTTCTCATAAACATATCTTGTCATGGCAAAACATGTAAAGTTCTCTGGGGAAAAAAGTAGCTCTCAGGTAGAAGGTGGTCAATCAAACGTGGGTCATTTTGTCATAGTAGATCACAGACTTAAATTTCCATGAATAATTGGTGGTAACAAAACTTCGAGACTTTACAGTGACAAAATTACTCCAGAAATTAAAGGTGAAGAATGCTTTTCAAAACTGTGTGGAGCATAACTGGAGCAAATGGATTCTATTTCTGCTTTGACAGTTCTGCTTTATAAATGTTGTCATTCAGAATTATTGTATTTCTCCATAGTTTCTGATAATAGCATTCTGATAGTGTGGTGGTGGTCAGTGCAACGCAGAACAGAACAAGCACGAACAAGATGTAGTGTCAAGCAGAGTAATCATAAGCAAGTTATTTGGAAAACATACAGACAGATCAAGTGTGGAAGTCAGAATTAAAAAATCTCAGAAAATAAAATAGCAACAGAAAAATTGTTTGAGTCTGACACTTAAAAGTCAGTGTGCAGAAAGTGAGAAAAAATGTCTGAGGATGCAGTTGCATATTGAAATGATAAAGAACACATTGCTGAAGTTAGCCAGTAAAGTATCCAAAAGCCAAGGTGATACCAAGCAATGCAGATAATGAAGAGCCTGCATTCACAGGTGAAGCACATTGCTGCTGTTCTGCAGAGAGGCATCATCTCTGCTGCTTTCTCCTATTCTTTTCATTTTTGCCATTTGTCGTGGATGATGCTTGTTTGAAGAGGCTGTCAGGGAGGCGTCTCAGCACTGCCGTGTGCACACACCTCTGTGTGGCTGGTCGAAGGCCTCCTCAGGAGCATGAACACTGTTCTGGTGCCATACCTTCCTGTGCCTGGTTGGGTCCTCTTACTGTGTCGTGTCTCGGTGACAGCGCAGCACTGAGGTTCTGCTCCAGCGTGTTGCTGGGACATGCCTTGGCAGTGTTCGCTTCTAACAGGCGCGCCTGTTCTGGTCTGCTGGAACTCCTGAGTGTGAGTACAAAGAGGCAGAATAGCAGGAAGTACAAGGTGAAAAATAGAGCTGTGAG
The DNA here is from genome assembly GCA_013399695.1 of Formicarius rufipectus. NCBI lineage: Eukaryota > Metazoa > Chordata > Aves > Passeriformes > Formicariidae > Formicarius > Formicarius rufipectus. The sequence goes on from VXAU01001802.1 coordinate 246,558, forward strand.
ATAAGGCAGGCAGGGAAAGAGGTGCTCATTTACCTTCTGTTCTCTTGGCTTCATTCTGTTGTGACTTGCTTTGCCCAGCTTCATGTAACAAAGTTACGTGAGTTTTTTACTCCTGTCACGATTTAATTCCCTAACTAAGTCGTACCATACATTTGAACAGGATGTGTGATTTGCTTCTTGGATATAATACAGAACACTCACAGGTGTCAGTAAATATATCTGTTGTCCTGGCAATATGTTTTCCTTGTGCTAGTCATTTGGTGCATTAGCTTTTAAAATGTCTGTTCCAGCAGTAGCAATAGTATTAGACTATTTTTATATGGGAGTAGTCTGGCTGTTCTTTCATCACAAAAAGATGACCAGTGTCTAGTTCATCTATGGGCAGACTACATTATTGTTTCAAAAAACAATGTCCCAGTGCTAGGATTGCTTCATTAAGTTTATGCTACATAGACATAATTATGCAGGAGCTAAGAATAGCTCATCTAATTGAAAATAATGATTATAGGGAAAGAACGGGTTTGATAGCTGTTACTAAGCAAGCACATACCATACACCCATTCATGAACTGCACAGAACACATATGTGATTATATGGCTTGTTTGTTTTTATTAACAGTTTCTTTTCCCATCCCGAGTGCAAATTGAAGGTATTACCTCTTATTTGCTAATTATCTTTTTTCTCTTAGACCTAGAGGGACCTGCAAAAAGGCAGCATAAGCTGATATTTATCCAGTAAATTATGACAAGCTAAGCTTTGAAATAACATTCACATTTATCCCCACACATTTTTGGGAGGATGTAACTTAAATAAATCTTCTCCAGGCACCACAGATGAAACTGTCTGTGTGGTTTTTTTATGACTGTGTTTATACTGGTACCCTACGGGATTAAACATTTTTTTAGAAATGCAAAGTCTGCCATTCTGTTAATCTCTTGATGCTCATTCTGGTTAATGCTAACATTTAATTCTTGCTTTGTCTAAAACATATAGAACTCTTCTTGATTCTTGAAAATAAAACTGGATTTCTATGATGAAGTTGTTGAAAGTTTTAATTTGTACGATTGCTATTTATTATCACCAGTCATACAGGGTAGAAGTTGGTGCTGCCATTCTCCTCTTAACTAATCATTTTCTTACTTCAGTGTCAGTTTTCTACTAGAATGTTACTAGAAAAGGGATAAGCTCATGAAATTTAATGTATCTGTTTTAGAAAAGTTATTAATATCTCTAGAGTCTCAAAAAATTCTACTGGTTTGCCATGTTTAGCTTCCCCTCTGTTTTAATGAACCATTTCATAGCTCTAAGCTATGTGTTAATGCTGGAGAGGCACAGCGAGATCACTACCATCAGGAATTTTTAAACAGATGACTGTTTGAAAAATGAAGTGGTGTGGGAATATGGGACAAACAGCGATGTAAACCTGCAGTAACACAGCTATCAGTTTGCACAGTCTGGAATCAGAGGCCTTTGTACAAGTTGTTCTTGAAGCTTTTTAAGAAATAGCAAAAGGAAAAAAGTGGAAGCAGGGAGCACATTACTTTACCAGAGTATTCCAAATCGTCGTCTTGACTTCAGAAAAGTTGCCTTTTCAGCTTGTTTTTGGATTCGAATTTTCAGCAACTTACAAGAACTTAAAACTGTTAATAAACTGTTGTTTATACAAATGCCTATTTCTTTGCAATATTGTCTAATTGTGGAAAACATTTCACATTTTTTAGGAAAACATACCTGAGTTTTGCCCTTTTAAAATTTTTACATGGCACACAGCACTGAATATTGTCTTTGAAAAGTTGTAGTAGCGTTTGAACACCCATGTGTTCTAGTCTAACAGTAACCTGTTTAGGAGGCAATGTGGTGGCCCAGTCTGCCCTTCTGTACACATTCTAGTAACATGTAAATAAATCCTAACCCCAGGTTTTGGTCAGATACTTTATTTTTTCTATTTAGGAATTTTGATTATAAGCTTGGGCTGCAAACTGTGTTCCTGCAAGTAAATGTGATCCAAGGATGAGCAGGACTGAAGAGCTGAGAGGAACAGTAGCTTGATTCTGAAATACTTCACTGATTTGCAGTTACTCACAAGTGGGCATAAGAGCACACTATAAGGGATAGTGTTTGGTAGCTGAGGTCCTTTGCTCTCACTTTCTTGATGCAACTGATAAAAGACTCCTCTTCATATAAACTGTTTTCTACTTTGTACAGAACCGCACATGCAAGAGCTAAAGCTGATGCTGCGGATCAGGCTGCTCAGGCTGCTCGCCAGGAATGTGATATTGCGAGAACAGTTGCCAGAGAACTTTCACCAAATTTCTACCAACCAGGTAACTGTAGATTGGGGGGTTTTGTGGCTAATTGTTTTATTGCAATGAAAAGATTTTGTGTTAAAGTGTTGATTTCATTTTGCATGTTGTTATTTATACAGAAATAGTAATCAAGAGTCAGTTCTGAAGCTCAAGGAGTCACTTTGCTCAAGGAGATAATTTTTTTCCCAGTTTTTAACCATTTGGTGACTACAGCTCTGTATGAAAGCAGTTGTGTGTTGAAAAGTCAGTACCAGGGATATAACTTTGCCTCAGATTAATAGTTTATTCACCACAATTTCAAAGACAGTCTTCAGAGAACATAAATCAGTAGAAATTTGGGTTGATTCTAGTTTATTAGTGGAGGTATCCTTAGCATTTTCACTGTCCAGTGGAGTTCTTGACAATTATGGTTAGCTGAGGTCTGAATTTTGGTGAATGCTTTACCATTAGACATATGTAATCTGTAAGGGAGTCTTTCTCTGTTATGCCTGTGGTGGTCTGTGGAACATTAGTCCTATATTCAGAATATAATAGAATTAAGTCTGTCTCACTTGTATGAGAATTGTGGCCTATTTTATTCTATCACGTGGAAGTTGCTACAGAAAGAAGCAAAGTTGGTTTTGCTTTGTTTTCCTGCTGTCTTTCCACAAGGCTAATATTTTTGTGTACTCATCTTTAGTTTAAGATTGGATAGATAAAATGGGACTCATTTGCCAATTTAATGTCTTTTCATGTCCGCCCTTTATTTCACCTGTCACACTGAGTCATATCTTGTTATTACTTTCCAAGGACTTGCCAGCACTTGTATGCTAATATAGATTATAGCTCTGAGATTTTCACTTACTGTCATCTTCGCTCATGTTTGTTTCAGTCATAAACCTATTTATTCCTAAATGTACCCGTATAGTGACTGCAGGCTAACATCATGACCCACAAAATAAAAACACAACGTTCTTCTACATTTTCTAAAAATACACCTATTCCCTTCAATTTTTATTTCACGTGACTACTATATATAACTTGTTACTAAATCTTTACTGTCAGTTAGTTTACAGAATGCTTGTTTTATTCTTTGTTCCTAAGTATTTGGTTGTAGAGTGCAAAGGTATTGTGGGGTTAGGAGGTTTGGGTTACTATTTTTATCATTTAGTGCATAAGCCAGTGGTTGGTCACGTGATTAGAAACTCCATTCTCTTTACTAGTCCTGCAAACTTTCTTTGTGCACATCCTGACGTAAATTCATCTTTCTTGAACATGGCAGTCTGTCTACATCAGAACTGTAGACAAAGCTCAACAGAACTATTTTCAGTAGTAAGACTATACTAGGTTTAAAACGGTATGAATATATACCTTTCATTGTTGGAAATCACCTCAATACTAACTCTCCTGTGGACTTACATTAGTGGCCCACAGTTACTTCTGTGATAATCAAGCCCTTTCTTTTCTTTCATTATTTTATTCTTACACCAGCTGAAGAAATCCCTATTTATGGCAGCAGGTCATCTTGCTGGTTGTAAGTCATAAGCTTAACCATGCAAAGCATTGAAGCATTTGGAAAGAAGGTATTTGAAAGCTGCCAAACCCTTGAAATAAAGAAAAGGCTGGAGTACTCAAGTGAAAATGCAAACATCTGACGGTGTGAAATTTGACACCAAGAAATTGCCCAGATCAAGAATTTCTCAGATGTCTTTTTTTGCTTCCTGACACAGGAAATTAAAGTAGCGTTGCTGACAAATTGGCAGAGATTTGGAGAGAGAAGGTGTGGGATCTTGTTTTCCCCTCATTTGAAACTTTTATTCCAATTACAGAAGAATAGAGTTTTTATCACTTCTCCAAATGCAGCTGGATATGTGTGGATATGTGCTGGATATGTAACAAAGCATTTCTTAAAGGTTACTTACGCTGTTTTTCATATGGAAACATTTCTCAGTTAGCTAGCTACCTGTCAAAAGATAAATAACTCTTCTGGAGTCTAAATTTTGAATTTCCTAAATATTTTCAAGATGGACAAATACAACATGTTTGTACACATTTGGCAGAAAGACTGCTATTGTCATTGCTCAAGTAACATTAAGATGCCAAGAGGTTAACTAAATTTCAGTTATCCCAAATAAGCTGGATCAAACCACCAGGTTCACACATCATCGTGATAATTTCAAATAATGTCATTTCTAAGATGTTTTCCAGACTCAATGCACATGCCTTTTTCATGTACACTTTTTCTGTGTGGTACCAGCTAACCCTGAGACTCACTTGTCCACATATTTATTTGTTTATGCATTTTCCCACGTGTCACGCCAAGAGTTACTGGACACTGTTTTCATTAGCTTTTGTCATTTATGGTAGTAAAATAGATAAATATTTTTAATTTTTTACATTCATTCGCACAAGCAGCAGTAAATACCTGCTTTTCAAAGAACATTTTTCATGTGTTTGAATGAAAACAAGGTAACTGTTACTGCTTCCTAATAGCACCTTCTTGGTTTTCTTCTGTTGTTTGAACTTTATATTTTTACAGTATCTTTATAAATCCCTGTAAGTGCTTCTAAAAGATAATGATAAGTTTTGTGTCTCAGTCTTTGAAACTGTAGTTAGGTGAAAACTTTCCATTTTACTAAGAAGTCTTGAAAATAAGTTATCTTGAGAAAGTGTAATTTTTGCCTTATTCCTTTAACTGCTTAGTACAGTAGCAAGCGTGCTGTCAGCAATAAAGGTATGTAGTATGTCAACAAACCTATTGAAATAGAGACAAAAAAATAAAATACAAATACCTCTTTGTAAACAGCAGTGAAGCATTTTTTTCTGTCTTACTAAGTGATCTCTGAATAACTTACAGCCTAAGTTCATTTAAATATTTGAAAATCTTTTGAAAAAGCTCTTAAATTTCATATTCTTACAAAACAACTTTCTGGACCATATAGCCTAGTATTACATACACATTGTAATTACAGTGAGTGTTCATCCATCATTGTACCATGACAGTTCATACTTCCTAATTACTTTCTCTCATGTTTCAATTTTATTTTCATAAAGACATTCATCAGAAGTTGCCAAGAGCAAATAGGAAGTAAAGTAGCATCCAGCAGGTAAAAGTAATGTCAGTAATGAGGTGCCATAGAAATCTTGAGATTCAGATTTTCCAATGATGATGGATTGCCTTAGCATCTGCATATGAGGAAAGGCAAGTATGATTGAAAAAGTCAGAGCCATGGTATAAAGAGTTAGAAGATTGCAGGGAGCAGTTTTCCCTCAGTTTGTGCACACTGGTTTCAGGCAAGACCCTGCTTCTGCTTTTGCTGTAGCAGAGATTTGTCTGGTGATTAACAGTTATGAGGATGCATATCTTTCCAGAACCCTATCCAAAGGCTGTATGTTTTGTAGATGTAAAAAATGCTGTGGTCTTTACAGAGGCCGTATTTTACAGGCCTTTCTATCAACAAATAAAACAAATTTTGAGGAAACCCAGCTCTGACCTATTTGTTTCTTCCAGGCATCACTAAACTTGTAGATGTGTCAAAAGAGAGCACAGCAGGACAGGAAACAAATGAAACCTGAGTCATAGCCTCATTCAGGGAAGTCATCCAGGGACAGTTTAAGATTTGTTTTTGCTTAGAGGAAAAAAAAACAAGTTGTGTTTTCTGTCTCTTGCTGAAACCTAGAGAACAGCAAATAACTAATGGAAGTGCTGTATCAAAGGTGTAATAGAAAAGAAAGGGTTTTGACACCCAGTAAAAGGGGGAAATATTGTTCTATTCTTGCACAAGGGTAGTGAGTGCTTTGACTTACACATTCATTGTAAATTCCACAGACTATCTCTAGGATATAGTCTTGTAAACACACAGTCAAGAGGTAAACTGAAATATGAACTTGCACAGACTGGACAGCTAAGCCATAATTGTCTGTGTGCATGTATATCCTGCAGCAAGTGAGTATTGCTCTTTCATTCAGTTTGAATGAATAACATTTGATTAAATGAAAGAAGGGTAAAACTACTTTGCTGCAGGGTAAGAGCAGTCTGGGCACTTTACCACAGAGCAATTAAGGTCTGGAAATTCAGATCTGAATTGTTTTCTGGCAGATTATTTGTCAGGCCAGCCAGCTGCCAGAGGAGCATACATGGATCACCAAAACAATTCATCCAGCCGTTGACCTCCTAACCAAGATGTGAGAGAAATCAACGAGCAGTTTATCAATTAAAACTGTCTAAAGAGATGGACGGATTTGTTTTATGTGAAATATATGAGCAAAGATTTTCTAATGAAAAGAATAAAAATGTGGCAGGTTTTACCATTACTTTTTACTAAAAAGTTTGGTTACTATTAAAGCATCAGTATTAACATGCTGAATATGGCTAGTTTCAGAAATAAGCATTCTACGTTTATGATCAGGCAATTTGTAATGATCTCTACTGCCTTAAAGAGCAACTGTGTGTGGTTTATCTTCTCTTTTTAGCAGTGGTGGTTGTCTGTAGCCTGGGGGGGGGGCGGGGGGGGTCCTTCTCTATGGCACTGGTACCTCCTCCAGTTCTCAAAATGCAAACTCCATATGGACAGGAAAGAGAAATTTCTAGCTGATGCTAATTAACTAGAATGTCCTGGCTAAATGCTTGTGGGCTAGACTGGATATTTGTATTCAAAAAACCAATTACAACGAGCATTTTGCCTGATGAAAGTTACCAGCCATGCCATCATTTTGTGCCTTAGAGCATAAGGAAGCTCACTCATTACTCTTAGTCATAGAAGAGCCTGTTCATTTTCTGAAATTATTCTACATATGATTTCATCATCCTCACACAACTGTTGTTGGGATTCTTGCTATACCATTTTTTCTCTACACTACTTCCATTCTGTTTCTTCAGAGCTCTGGAGAAGCCAGAGCCTATAGACATATCCTGATGCACTTCAGTTGTATCCAGTGAAGAAAATGCATTAAAAGAAAACATGTCGGTTTCAAGCTTTATTCTTTTTCTCCCCTTTATAATTCTTGTCATACCAGTGTTCACAGCTTGTCTTCCCAATTCGTCACTGATCTCACCAAGCCCTATGTACAGATGCCCCCACCCTTCCACATCTTTCCTCTTGCCCAGAGTGAGGTCGATCCATCTTGCTGGCAGTCTGTATCCATCCTGCCACACTGCCATACACACATGCTGGCTCAACACACTCCACAGCATTCCTGCAGGCATCTCGAACAAGAGAGCATGCCTGGGAGAAGGCAAAGCAAAGAGAGTTTGCAAAGATGTAGCCTTAATTCTTCTGGATGCTTTCTCGATCTCTCCGAGATGCTTTTGAGTCACATAATCAAGTGATTTGCTTAGGAAAAAATGTGCATAATTAGTTTTGAGCAAATTAACTTTTAAAGCTCATAACAGAGAACCAGTTTCCTGTAGAGAGATAAAACTGTTACAATCACTGTAATTTTCACAGGCTTGCATTAATTGAGCTAGTTAATTTGCATCTGGTTGAAACTTGTTGCTTAGTAAAGTCTACAGCATCTGACTGTGAAGCTATCTAGAAGTCTGGACTAACTTCAGTGCTGTCTCAGCTATGTTGGTATCTTGAATTCTAGATTAGGTATACCTAGCTAATCTGACACCATGTGTGTGTTAATTACAAGTATAATCTGGGAGAAAGAGGTCGGTGATACCTTAGAGTTTTAATTGCCTCTTTTCTCCTATTAAAAATTATTCATCTTCTCCAAAAAAAGAACCATTCCTTCCAGGACAAAGAACCTGCCCAGTGTTGGCCTGCACCAGTGAATTTCTATATTGGTCTGTCACAGTGTCCAGCCAAGGACAAGATGAAGTAGGGTCTATCACATGCGAGTATTATCACAGTGTCAACATTTCCATTATAAATCCTATTTATAACTGCTTCATAAATATTTGTTCCATGTTGAAATTCAGCTAACAAAATCTGTACTGAGAACTTGCCTGTGCTGTGCTAATTTTCACTAGAGTGTAGTGATCGATTTTGACAGGATTTTATTATACTAATGAGGGTTTAAATTATATTTAAAAAGGTTAGATTTCTCCTGTTATGTTTTTAACATGTGATGTGAACCATTAGAGAGAAATAATCTTTGTAACTGCATTCTATGTTTGTCAGGGCCACAGAAACAGATGGCTAATATACATGTCCTTTTATTCCAAGAAAGTCTGCAAAACTTAACTTTCTTAAAAGTAGAGAGACTCTAGAGATCCAATAAAAATCTTACTTGTGTTATAGTCCCAAGTAATGTAGAATAATGTAGTATTGTCCAGTATGACATAGAAAAGCATGCTGAGACTTTAGACAAACCTACCTGTTAGGTTAGTAGCAGTTATTCACTCAGATAAAAATCTGAACAGGAATCAAACCTGGACCTAAAACACAGGAGCATGGAATTGGTAGTTGAATTTTTTTGTACAGTGAGATTAAACAGGATAAAGATTGTAAAAAGATGAGGTAGAGAGACCAAGAACAGAAAAATCAGAGATTATTTTCCTTGAAAGTATAGTTTAAAAATGAGGGAAAAAGAAGGGTGAAGTAAAAGAGAAGTCACAGATGTTAACAGAAGAGAATTGTTCCAGAAGAAAATGGCCATCTGTGTCAGAGGAGAATGAGAATAGAGCGCTGATATGTGACTAGGAAAATCATGGAAGCTCCTTAAAAAGTTCAGATGAAGAACAGAAAGTATTTTGTCAGGGGCAGTTGCCAAACTGTGAAGACTGTGGGATAGATTTGGAGAAGAGGAGCAGTAAATGGTTATTGCAGACGTAGACTTCAGAAATGAAAACTTACAGTGAAGATGTGAAGGGGAAGAGATGACACTGTGTGAGGTCAGAAAGTAAGTGGCAAGATGTTTGGGGATTCTCTTAAAATACAAAAGATCAAGAACATATTGGAAAGAAGCTGGGAAAGAGTGCAAGGCTAAGCAGATCACATACCCTAGTTTTACCAGAATTAAACTGATTGTTGTATTTCCATAGTTCTGGTATTTGCAATGAAGCAATCAGTTCTGTTCAGGCTCTTAGGCTTTAAAATTAATTGCAATGCTAGATATAAGAAATTAATTTTGCTGGAAGTGTGCTGCAGCTTAATGGATATTCTTTCTGAAAAATACTGGATTAACCCTTAAACCACTAAGAAAAATCATAAAGCCATATATTTTAAAAGCAGTAAATTTTTGTCTCTTTAGTCTACTCCTTTTTTTTCGTCTTCCAGGTTCATCATTTCAAGGCTTTTTTCTGTAAACACAGCGGGATAAAGGAAACTTCTAAAAAAAAAAAGTCTGACATTATCATATGATCATGAATCCCTTTGAAATATACAGAGTTTAAGTAAAGGCAGTAATGCATCTCCAAATGAGTTTGTAGAATCAGTGGAATCTGAAACTGTCTAGTTATTCCCATGTTATTTTGTCCATCTAAATCATTCTAATGTAATGTCTGTTGTTTGGTGACATACATATCTTTCATGTCTTGTTGGTCTCTAATCTTGAGCTTTATTGGCACATATTCCCCAGGCATAAGAAGTGCTGACATCTGGAACCCAAGCCCTGGATTCGTATCCTAGGCCCTGCTTTTTTCTGTAGTAGAAGACTAGAAGGATGTTCAGAGGAAAGCAGTGCGGGCACTGTTTCTTTATGAAATAAGGAGTTTAAAAGAGACAGAAGTTAGAAGGGCTTTGGCAACAATTTCACTTGATTATTAAATTTACTAAAAAGTATACTCTTGCATTGAAAGGCGTCTGACAGTGTCAGTGGGAACTGGGTTGCTTATGTTAAAAAGTTTTGAGGTGGGATAGAAAGACAAACTCAAGACTGCTTTGCAAGAGAAGAGATTGGACAAAGAGAACAGTAAGGAAAGCCATAAGAATTTTGTTTTTACTATAAAGCATCCCTGTCAGATTACTTCCAGGTTTGATCCTGGTACTAATCAAATATAGTGTATTTTCCTGTTCAGACATGACAGTTACTCATCTTTAATGTTTTCAAAAGGAGACTCCAATGTGTTTAGATAGTTCTCCTGTCTGATTTCAGTAGGAATACTGGAAGTTGTTGATGAGAAAAAATACTAAATGGAAGTGAAAAATGGCAAGAAGAGAGAAGCCTGATAAAGTTACAAAGCAGTTGATAATGTTCCCATCTGACTAATGGCTAGCTAGACATCATGGATGATCTGTTGTGTAGCTGTATAATATGGTTGAAAAACATTTTATTTAAATCAACAGGTAATAGGGAGGTGGTGTGTTGCAAACAAAGCCTGAACAGAGTAAAACTGTAACAAGTGATAGGATGAGAGGCAATGGCCAGGGCTGGTTTAGTTGTTAAATATTAGGAAACATTTCTCCACCAAAAGGGTCATCAGGCGTTGGACCAGGCTGCCCAAGGGAAGAGTCACTAACCCTAGAGGAATTTCAAAGATGTGTAGATGTGGTGCTCAGGGGCATGGTTTAGTGGTGAATTTGGCAGTGCTGGGTTAACAGTTGGAGTTAGTGATCTTAAAGGTCTTTCCCAACTTATATGATTCTAAGATTCCATGAAAAATAAGGTGTCAGTAACATTCCACATACAGCTGAAAGGAGGTGCTGCCATTTGTGTCAGTACTTACTAAATACAAGTTAGTTTGCAGAATTGTCAGCGTAGTATTTAGGCTGAAGACAGTGACTTGATCCTCAAAAGTGCTATGAGAAAGTCTTGAGAAGGGGTGACAGACTTGGCCAGTTGAGAGGAGATGTGAACCTGCTCCTGTTGAGTTGCCAAACTCTCCTGGAGCAGGATGATAGCCACGCACTTGAAATGTGACACGGGAAGAGGAGTAGCCAATACCCTTTCAGGCTGTGTATTCAGAAGCACGTCATGGAGAAGAAGGGTAATGGTGCCTTATCTGCATGATCCCAATGACACTGAGTCTGAAATACCGTGTCTAACTTTGGCGATCATCGTATCAGAAGGATATACTATAAGAAATGTAAAAAACATTAACAGTCTCTCTATATATTTAAAATTAACATTTTCAGAGAATATGCAGTTGTGGTGAGGATAGGATTACAACCTTCACTTCTGCCCATCGTTTAGGAGCTTAAAGGACACCACTGCTGCAGTTAACAGATGCCCCAGTGCAGCTTTGTTAAAGTGAAGTAGTCTCTAGATTTTCTTTGAAAAAACTAAAAGCTTAACTTCTCAGTTATCACCTATTAAGCAGCCTGAAGGCTTAGGAGCATTCAAGTAGATTATACTGCATGTGTTGTTTAGCCAGGATCATTCACGTTAAATATAATGTGTGTATATTTTCCAGCCTGGAAAAATGAGGCCTGTCCTATATACAGGAGTCATATGCATCACGAGGTAATCTTGACAGATATTTTTTTGAAGTTCTGTCAGTATACATCAACCGAGAGGTAGAGTAAGTAAAGCAAGCCATAAGTAAGACTGCTGGTCATAAGCAATCTCTGTGTCCATAAGCTGATGTACCAGTGAGGTGTTAGATACAGCTGTGCAGCACTCATAGTGCCATCTCTTAGGTAGGATAAACTTGTTGCATTTTTCTGATGGTACTGAATCCAGAAGTAGAAGGGCATACACACTGTAACCTGCTATGCAGATACAATCAGGAAATTTTGCCCTGTTTTGGAAATATTACAGCTAATTCAGTCACGTGCTAAAGCAGTAGCAGAAATGGAGCAGAGGCTGGATTTATAGACAGAATAAATTCATTGTTCTTGGTGCTGACTCTAGGCAGTTTTTGAGATTCATTAGTGTAGCCTTTCCTGACTTCAGCTTTCTCAGTGTCTGTATGTCTGCTGTATCATGATGCATTTAGAAACCTTCTGAGGAAGAAAATCTTACTTTTAGGGATTCTTTTATCCTTAATTCTTTTTAATTACTGGATAATACAAAAATGCAAATTACAAAAATACTGGTCAGGTCCTATATGCAGATGTGTTAGTGGTAGGCTAACTCGAATGAATTTCAGATTTGGAGGAAGTGACAGGGACAAAAGAAGCAGTCTGCTTTCACACAGATAGAAATTGCATTAGCATCTGTTTCTCACCCTACTACTAGACTCACAATTTCATGATGTTGCCTGTGATGTGAACTTTTTTGGTGAAAATCCATTTCCTTTTCTGTTGCCATTGCAGTCACTAACAGCTCGAGTTGGTGTGCTTTTGTATACCTTTTGATGTATATAAGAAGCATTGTGAGATGTGTCATATACTTTTCAGCAAATACCTGTGTGAAATGCAGAGGCTAATGCAGTAAAGTCGATTCACAGGTCACACCAAGAGCTCTCTTGTGCTGTGTAAATATCAGAGCAGAGTAAACAGAGAGGTATAAGAACTAGCCTTGGGTTTGGCCAAAGTGTGTGCCTGTCTCTGTATGTGTGGCTAGTAAATAAGTAACTCAAGAGCTTTTGATCTCAGTCTAGTCTGTGGCAGGAAATATTTGATGTGGTTTTTGAGAAGGTCCCCTCTCTTTCATTGATGTCAAAGTCAGGAAAATGAAGCACTGACAGATATTTTAAAAATGGTAGATACATATTCTAGTGAAACTACACCGAAGTTGTTTATGATACTGGAGAAGCTGTTTCCTGTGCAGGTATAAAGAGAGTGGTGAGCCATCTTGATACACAAGCATTTGTATGTTCAAGGTTTTTCTGAACAAGACACTTAATTTCTACCAGTGAATACCAATTGCAGGTCCTTGCCTTTACTTAGCAAGAGGGGAAGGTTGCATTTAAAGCTGCTTTGAAAACTGCTTGTATTCAGTGATGCTACCTTTTTACGTAGTCCTAGGTGGGAGATCTGTGTGTTCGAACTCCTACATCGCTGAGTGATGATGAGGCTTTGTCATGTTGTGGCAATAGTGTAATATCATATTATGTACCATCTCTGTGTCGTATTTCTCAGTCATGCTAGTAGTACCTGGTCTGAAGGCCAGTGGGCTGCCAGAACAAATCACAACAGTTCCATAAAGTGAACACATGTAGGCATCATTCTCCATGACGTTCGTGGATTTAGCAAGTGAGTAGCTGTTGGCACATGCTAGTTCCAGTGTTGCTGCCAGTGCAGCAGGACAAGAAAGATTACCACTAGTGTCGCTTAAGGAAGCAGTAATGCTAACAGCAGATTGAGAAGCCCTAGAAGTGCAAGCTGGAAAAAAATTTCAACAAAGGGAAGGTATTTTCAAGAAGGAAAGAGGAGGAAATGAGGAGTTGTGAGTAAAAGTGAATTAAGAAAGATTCCAAATAGTAAACATGTTTTAAAATATATTTTGGGTTGTGAAAAAAATAATGCACTCTTCTCCATCTTGTTTACATTGCAGTTGACTTTTCTAGACAGCCGAGGTACTTCCATGCTAGTGGTGTTAAGTCCAGAAAAAGAAAAAAAGTATTGTAAGTTAACCAAATGGACTTTAAAATTGATCTGGGTGAGATCTTTGGTTTGCCCCTGCCTAGGGAAGTTGCTTACTAGTGTTTAAAGTATTGATCATATCTCACCAAAATGCAGTTGCCATCAGAGACTAAAAGCTAAATCGGCCATTTGGACTTGGATTTCTTGACATCTCCCCAGATAATGTCAGCAATCCCTTGTATTTAATTTCTTTTTCTCTTTTGTGATATGATTTATTTTTAAACTTTAGTGATTGTGGTTTTTTATTCTCTGTGGTGTTCTCAAGCACAGTTAAAGAGAGACATTATTCCAGCTGACATAACCAACTTTAGATGCAGCCAAAACAGGGTGCCAGGGCCTACATACTGATTCTGAATTAAGGAACTATTAAATAATATATATATGCACCTCACTAGGAGTAAGACATTTCTTATCTTGCTGCACATTGAATCATGAGGGAGCTGCAACACTCCATGCCCTATTGCTGGATCACTGTATCCATCAGAAGGGTACTGCAAACATCTGGGATGATAACCTCTTAAATTACCATTAGGAAGTCTTTCTCCACCAGGAGGGTTGTCAAACACTGGAACAGGCTTTTCTAGAGAAGTGTTTGGTGCCCCAAGCCTGTCACTGTTCTAGAGGCATTTGGACAATAGCCTTAATAAGAGGCTTTGACTTTTGCTCAGCCCTGAAATAGTCAGGCAGTTGGACGAGATGATTAGTGTTGGTCCCTTTTGGCTGAAATGTTCTGTTGATCTCCCAGTCAGGCGGAAGTGTTCTCTCAGAGCTCTTTAAGCACCTTGCCTTACATCCATTAATTTCTCTATGGCAACAATCCTTACCCCTTAACTTCCAGCCCTATTGAGTCCCGGTTCAGTCTGCCAAACATTACTGAAACCATAACCATATCTCTGCTGAGTTCATCAACACATTTTACACATGGCATTGCACAGCCCTCCATTCAGTTGATCTGAATTCAAGCCAGTAGCCTAGGAGTTAAAAGCTTTTCTTTGTTCCCTGTTACCAGTATAACCTTCATAAAAATAGTAATAAGGCATAGGAAGTACTACTGATATTATAGTAGTTTCTCCACCTCCCTTCACATCTCTGCAATGAAGAAATAATAATAAACCTATCTTCCTAAAATGTATTGAATATGGCTATTTGCACTTTCATAATGACTCACCAAATCACTTCTTTTAGGAGACTGATAAATGATTGGTTTTATTTCCTTCACCTAGAGTTACCAAACAGTGCTGAGGAGTTCTTCTGAAATGGATGTACTATCTTGAAAAATCCTAACATAAGGAATAAAGATCCTATATTAATTGATCCTCCAGTCAATCACCTGACTTTTCAAGTTTTATGAAGTTAATCAGTGTAGCAAATAAATCTTACTGAGACCATAAATATTGTTGCCAACAGTGATACATTGGAGAACCATAGAAAATATCAGAAGGCAACAAACCAGATGGTTTTCACTGGCTTTTTTCAGGGACAGTATATATCAACCTGCACTACCGACACCAAACTATATGTTTTCCTTTTTTATTATAGTTCATTTAAATACAAAAGACTTCAGCTTTTGCATCAACCATATCATGCCCCCAATTTGTATTATGAAATAAGTGCAGTGAGAAACTTATCATTTACTATTTCCTTCTCTGTCTTTGAATTTGGGTTCTCAGGTTTTTCAGCAAGATGACATTTATGACCATAGGTGACAAACTTATGACCAAAGTGCTGTGTTGGCTTTTGATTACTCAGAAGATTTACACTCCGTTCCTAGTTTTGACAGAGACTTCCTGTATATCTTTAGGTTTGTCGAAGATTTAGTGAAGCTTTGAGCATTTTGGTGCTTTATTGACATCTGACCACTGAATTCAGAAAGGTTATTCAGATGAAGCATGTGCTTTGGATTATTGTTTCCGTTTGGTTAAGCTATTGGTATTGTATTGTACTTAAGAGATTGTGAACTTTTCAGTCACAAATTCTCTCCTTTTTTAAAGAAGTGTTCAGTAGTTTAGTAAAAAGAGGCCCCTAATCTTGGAAGGTTGGCATATAGATTGCAGAGTTCTGGTTGAGCAAATAACTTTGTGTCACTGTTACCCCACAGACAATCGTTAAAGCTTACAGCGAATATGAAGTGTCTTTCCACTAATGGTTCATAGATATAAACAAAAGTAGGAAGTGAAGTATCTGCTTCCTAGATAAATTCCTAGGTGGAATTTATCTATAAGTGCAACATAAATTTTCCTGTAATCGTGAAATTATAATGTCATTTCTTACTTGGGTTACTCTTTGTAGCCCTATCTATTTGTTCACTCTTTATGTAGCACTAAAGGTTGTTAAGTTACATCACATAATGTGCACTCCAGTTTAAAATGCAGAAATTAGTGCATGCTTTCCTAGTAAGTACTTCTAATATACTTTGAAATTGAATCACATTTCTTCAGCATCCACAGTACTTTAAATATTACATTCTTTAAAGATTATATTCTAGAACCTGCATTAGTGGTATTACAGTCTTTGTTTGCTTTCAGTAGACTAATAAAATTGTAATATGGAATCCTTGTTTTTCCTGAATTGTAAGAATGTTAAGACTGAGGACAAATGAGTAGAAGAAGTATCATGAAGAAATTATGTTTATAAAATTATAAAGTTGCTTATATGCCTTTTCCCTCACTATCTTAGATATATTATGCAATCCCTCTCAATATTCAGATTTCGTTTTGATCTGATGAGGCACAAGGTCTCTTCTTAGCTTTCTTGGGAAAGAGTGGAGGCATTTACAGTGTGCTGCAAGATGACATTTTCAGACGCTCCTTGAGCCACAGTCCTGCAACAGCCCTGTGCTGCCTCACTAGGCCATTTGGGAAAGCATGTGGCTGTCACCTCTCTAAAAATGCTGTGGCAGAACCAGGGCATCCTTCTCTTCTCATTTACAGGGCTGGCTGTGCTGTCACATCACTTACTGGAGCCCTTCCAGGAGGAAGGACATAATACACAAGAACTTGACAAGAAATTCTAGGTTTTGAACAACCATGAGTGTTTCTTCAACCAAAACAAAGCTTCTCTCACCTGCAGCCATCAAGAAAATGCTGTTCCGGCAGACCATCAGACTGCGTGAGACTGCGCATACAATTGTACACGTCCACACAATCTTTCAGAGGCTATTCCCCCTGAACACTGACTAACTCACACTTTAATGGTGCCATCCAGTTACTGGCATCACAACTGCTATGTGAGCCAAAATCACCCCATGACTGAGCAGCAAAGGTGCATCAGTTTTGATCCAATGGCAGCACAGCCAGTGTGTCACCATAAAAAACTACACAGATTAATCCACAAAGGAAGCTTATCTTTACTTGGTTAGATAACATTTCTTGGTTCTGCTTTTCAGACCAGGTTCTCCTTAGGCACTCAAATGTATCATGTCTGGGACTATATCTACTTGTTGCCTGAACTGCAAGCCAAGCTCTGTGTTTATTTACTAGACAGGTAATCCCACTTCACCTTCTTCCCACCATCAAATTCTATTCTCTTTCTCATTAGGATCTGCCAGCTGAGAAATACTACAGTGACTCTCTTTCCAAATTCCCTTGGCCCTCGTTCCTTTAAACTTGTGCTATAGAGTACTCTTATGATAAAGAAAAGGACCCCCTTCCCATGTTATATGCTGCCTTTAATAAAGGGAACAAGATAATTCATGACAATTCTTAGTCCTCAGAAGGGAGCGGGAACTGGGTTCTTGCTGCCTGGCTCAGTGGCTCAGTCAGGTGCGTAATCCAATTGTATTGGATACAGTGAACAGACATTTAAAAAGTATTTGGACACTCTCCAAAGCTAACTTCAGCATAGAGCCAAGAATTTCAGTGTTGGAAAGACCTGCCTGGCAAGATTGGAGGCAAGGGATGTATCTCTAGTATCCATGTGATGTAGTGGGCATGGGAGGGAAGGAGGGTGGGAGGGCTGCTGTTACATTACGGCAATTGCAGAATGTGTGGTCAGACACCCTCAGATGTTCCTAGGAAATAGGTGGAGAGGGATGTCATCTGTGAGGTCCAGATGTTTCCTTATGAAAGGGTCTTCACTTCATCATGCGCTATCAGATATTAGTAAAAATAAAATCTTTCCATATATGGGGCAATCCAGAGCTGTAACAGGATGTGAATTTTCAGGTATATTGAATTTTCAGCAGCACTGTAAGTCAGAAGAGTTATTCCAACTGAATGCCTTCACCACAGCAGTCAGAAAGAGCAAACTAATGTGAATGTGGATCTTTTCATAATAAACACTCACTGCATTTTGACAGCTCTATGGCTTGTGCTGAAAGATTACTCAGAGCTCTTTTAGCTATCCTTTTCTCTTTACACCCCTAATTACATCTAATGTGAAAAGATAAGAAAAGCAAAGTTCATGCAAGTTAAACCCTCAGCATTACCTTATGTATCTCAGCAAAGATGGAAGGAAATCCCCTACATGCCAGAGAATTTTTTGAATGGTGATCATACCTGTAACTTCATATATGGAAACTTCTAATTTGTGTTGTGCTGCCTTTCCCTTCTTTACCAGGAAGATTATAAAAAGCTGTAAGAACCAAGCCTCTAGTTCTCTCCCTTGGTGCATGCTTAACTCCTCAAAACATCCTCCTCAAAAGTCACTGAAGAACAAATCCTGGCTTGTCTACATCTAGCCTTCTTAACAGCTCTCTATTCCCACCCCTGGTTTTCAGATATGCCAAAAATGTTGTGATTTTCCTGCTCAAAAGACCTTGCATGCTGAGTAATTCTTCTTCTCAGCAATACTTACTTAGCAGATGACTGAGTATCTTCCAAAAGCCTCATGCTGCTCTTCCTTCCTCTCATCTTCGCGCTGCATAGTGATGCATATGCTTCTGGCATCTGTAAAAACACTGTATCTGCCTGACACAGCTAGATCCTCCTCTAAACTCAGAAGCAGAAAAACGTGTGCAGACGTTCTTCTCTGGCCACAGGATTTCTCTATGACATAAAGTACAGATAAGCCTCACTTAGAGAAGTAAAAAAAAAATCAAAGGAACGTAGTGCTAGCAAGGATGGAAGTGGAGAAACAGTTGCAATGCATTTTTCAGAATCTGGTTTTGAACATACAGATTGATCATTGCACTTCTTCATTCACAGAGCTCCTCAACTTGTGGCTTCTTAGAGAAACTGATCCTGGAATCTGGGATGTGACCTCCAGAAAGTAAAATAGATAATGCTTCCCAGAATACATTCCGATTTACAGCAGTTTTGTTTCATAAACAGTGTTTGCTCATATCTTACTATTAAACAGTTAAATCAGACAACCAAAACCTGGAGCAAAGCATCTCAACCAGCCTGTGTTTATGTTAACAGCTGTATAGAAATGCACCCTGATAAGTGAGTCCTAGTGGTGAATGTGCACATGGGTGTTTAGCTAGAATTTGGATAGAGGGTGTTCTTCACACTGGCTGATAAATATTTTCCTGGTGAATACAAGGGAATTTGTCTTCCTACCTTCTGAGTAGGAATTGTATTACTGAATCGAGTGGTTAAGCTGGGTCTCCATGTGATGATGAAGACAAAGCCAATGTGTGAGAGTTCAAGGCACATATATATGTGTATAGGACAAAGTGACCATCCCAGAAAAAAAAATAAAAGGTGGTTTAAGCCCTCTTTCCTGTAGGTTTTGATTCATGATTCATTCTGATGGTTCCAGATCAAACAGGTACTATAATCATGAGGATAGAAGTTAAATCAGTGAGGGTAATTAAGCGAAACATACCTCAAAATGTGCCTCTTGGAAAAAAAATGACAGACAGGTAAGGTTAGTCAGTCTTCAGTCACTCAGACTTCACTCAGAGACAGTTTACATCCTGTGACCCTTTGCAAAGCTGAAGATGTAAAGTGACTGAGCCAAATTAGTAAGTGGTCCCAACAATTACCAAAAAAAGTACAATAACTTCAACAGCTTGGCAGTTTTATCACTGTAAATGTCAGTGAACTATTGGTAACATACCCCTGTCAGCATGTCCAGTTTGACATCCCAGTGCAATAGTTTTCCTGTGAAGCCTTGTTTTTGTTTTCATCTTAATATTTCCATTACACTATTTTTCAGGCCCTGATTATATCAAACAAAAATTTCAAGAAGGAATGGATGTGAAAGAAAAATCTGAAGAAAAAGTTCAGGAAAAACCACCTACCCCTAAAGAGTCACCTCACTTTTATCGAAAAGGTACTACACCCCCTCAAACCCCAGAAGCAAGTCCAAGGCATAGTCCTCTTCCTTCTTCTGACACTTCTTCAAAACAACTGAAAAGGCAAAGCTCCACTTCTGGGGCAAGACTCAATCAAGAAAAAAAGCTTTTAGCCACTGAGAATATAACACCCACAACTAACAAGCCTTTATATTCAAAAGCACCAGTGAAGGAGGAAGTAGCTGTGAAACACCAGCCAAAGTTTTCAGCCCAGCACAATCCCATCAGCACAGAAAATGGGGAGCTGCATAGTCACTACCATGGCTATTATGTAAAAATGAATCCAGCAGTGCTTCCGCAGGAGCTCAGGGAAGAAGATGAATATGCCAACCCATCACCATCAACACTTGCACGGATACCACCCTCTCAGAAGCCAAGTCCTGCTAGATCTGGGGGTAAGCCAGATGCCAAAGAAAACAAACCTGACACAAAAATTAAGAAACCAGAATTTGCTGCACCAAAGAACCCAGCTAATAATGAGTCACATTCAGCAGTGGAAAAAGAAGTAGAAAACAGCTCGGTAAGTACCACAAGAAATTTTTCACTGCCTTTTTTGCCTCCAAGTGCTGACCTTTGCTACCTAAAGACAGGCAAAGCACACTTCTGTCACGTCTCCATCTGGATACAGTCCAATAGCTAAAACCCACTACACCAGACTGCACTGAGGGACAAATGTTCCAGTCCTTTAATTACATCTTTTGTAAACTGGGAAGGGATAGTTGATAGTCAGATACTGAAAGACTTCTGAACTATGAGATCCTGTTACATCTACAGACACACAAGAGTGTTACTCTGTGTATGTATATACATGTAGGTGCCATTTGCACGTGTGTACATACTTGCAGATACACATTCTTATATATATATACATGTATGTATTATTTTTATATATATATATTTCCCCCCATGTTCCACAGTGTTAATTGTACTTTTGTGGATAGTTGAGCAGTACTGGAAGTTAGATGCATGCTCTTCCCCAAAGGTCTACTTTTGACTACTGCTCAAGACAGGGTGCTGGCCTGTGGTCTGACTGAGACCAGACAATCCCTCATTTTCATCTTCTTCTCCATGTTGATGGAGGTCTCTAAAAACAGGCAATTGGAACCAAAATATACACTGTTTTCAAATGCATAATTTGTAGCAATGCTTGCGTCGTACAGTGACATGGAAAATTTTGCTTTTCATCAGGAATCAGAAGGAGTTTTAAAAACTATACATTCAGATCAGTGTGAATCTTAATTTCATTCTTACTTAAAAATAATAAATCTGTTAATAGCTATACAGAAAAGGAGTGATAACTAGTAGCGTTTCTAGTCCATGTTATTGGGAAAAGCCAAGTTATGAAATTCAGAATCTATGATGATGAGTCTATGATTTCTGAGCCAAGACAAACTTAGAAAAGCGTTAATTGTAGATCCTAAAGTTAACCTTTAGCAAATGAAGAGGTCTAGATAATTGTCATAATATTTCTCTTTTGTAAGCATTGTTTCTTTGAATCATTTTTGGTATTCCTCTACAAAACAAACAGTGTACCACTGTTGATGGGATAAAGAGAATTACCCATTTAATGAGAACCTAGGCAGATAGCTTTTGTTGAAAGCAAAACATTTGAACAATTGGCACCAGACTTGACTAAAAAAGAATTTAAAACAAGAGGAAGAATTTGCAACTACCATGAATTGTAAATGATATGTCATACAAGATTGGCATCTTTTGGTGTGACAGAAGAATCATATCCCTAATCAAGGTCACTTGATTTACTTTTACTTGGTCATGTATTCTGACAAACAAGCCAGAGAAATGCAAAGGCTAAATGTCACATTAAAAGAACTTTTTTTAAAACTGACTGATGGTTCTCAAAAAGTAATGAGAAAAACATCAGTTATTTGGTATTATTCTGATGAGGTCATTCTTACATTAATCCTGCTACTCTTATATTATTTACATCCTTATTAATGACATGCAAGAAAACATATGAGTATTACCCATGAAGTTCATAGAAGACACAGAAACCAGGTCAATAATGAATACCAATACAAGCTGATCCAAATCCAACTGCTCAGAAAGGTGCAAATATAATTATCCATGGGTAGGACATCAAAATATATGTGAAAGATAATAAAGCCTGGCCATGCAGGATCAGAACTGGAAAAGGTCAGGGGATCAGAAGCAAGAGAGGCAACTGAACACGAGTTCCCAGTCTGCTGTTGTTGTTCAGAAATGTTAATATAATCCTTAGATTTATCAGCAGAAAAGATTAAGCAAAGTACATGGGAGTCTGTTCTATCTGCTTTTGGCACAGGTGCAACCACTTCTAGAATAAAATTCTGTGTCCATAAATCAGGGATTTGAAGCGAAAAAAAACCTTCAGGGGAAGTCCCACAAAGAACTACAAGAATGATTAAAACCTATCTTACAAAGTAAAAAACACCCTGATGTATTAAATCACTTTCTGTAAGTACACTTTATAAAAGAGTTTTTCAGGATAGCAAGCAAATGTGTAAGAAAATCCAACAACTCAACAGATTCAGATAAAAGTCTTGTTTTAAGTTGCTTTTAATGATATTAATTAAATGTGACATCAGTTTTCAGGTGCCAGTGTTTTGGAGCCATCACTCAATAGTTTGATAATGAGCATTTTGCCAAGATGATATTCTCTAGTTCTGCAGGAAGCTTAATAATCTGTTTTGTGCGGATCAAAGTAGATGTTCACAGAGGTTTTGTAATCTGCAAATCTGTATTACAGCTGATATCTGCCCTTTAACCTTTCAAACCTCACAGATATGACTCCTATGTAGGGTAATACAAAGCTGTCAGGCTTGTAAATGTTGAGTGAGCATGTGCAGAATTTTAGCCTGAATTGGAATTGTTTGTTCAGCTCTGGTGAAAATAAGTGACTAGAAATAGTCCTTATTTTTCCTGCATTCCAAATAATGTTTTGGACCTGAGCAAGTTTTCATCTTAACAAGTGGGGCACCTGAACAGCAATTTATTGACCTTCTAGAATAATCAGAATCAGGACCATGAACCTGCAACCTGTTGTCAAGAAAGGTGTAAAAGTGATGAGATATTGTGCATTAGCTACTCTTTGTTTACTGATATTACAGGTCATCTGGGAACTGTCCCTATACTTTGGTGTTACCTTAATTACACTATTCTTATTACCAACATTTCAATAAGGAAGAAAGGTAGATTTTTAGGAATTCATTTTTAATATTAAAGTATTCTAAGATACATGTAGATGTATGTGAGTGTTTTTCAAAGATGTCTTCCATATATGTCTATAAATTTGTCCTCAGAGAATAAATTTCCTACATGCTTATTTCTTTAAAATGCTGAAGTGAGTAAAAATGCTTAAACAGTTAAAGCAGAAAAGAGTAGCCTACTGGCCTAGCAGTCTGAGGGAAGAAACAGTACAGAATGACTGTTAGCTTTGCCTGGAGGCTTCTAAATTTAATGTCACCTTTCAGCTTCAGAAAAGCAGTAGCCTATTCTGTAGTGCCGGGAGCGAGCTCAGTAGTGTGCTGAAATTGTGCAGTGACTAACCTAAGAGCGCACAGTTACTGAGGAGAAGCCAGCTTCATAGACTCATAGAATAGGTTAGGTGCGAAGGAATGCTAAAGATCATCTTGTTCCAGCCCCACTGCCATGGGCAGAGACACTTTTCATTAGACCAGGTTGCTCAGACCTCCCTCCACTCTGGTCTTGAACACTTCCAGGTATGGGGCATCCACAGCTTCTCTGGGCAACCTGTTCCAGTAACTCACCATCTTCACAGTGAAGAATTTTTTCATAATTCCTAATTAAACCTACTTTCTTTTAGTTTGAATCCCTTGTCCTGATCTATGTACTTCTCTTTATCCCAAACACTTCTAAATATTGAGAGACTTCAGAATTCTAGAGTTGCATTGGGGAATTATTCTATTTTAGTAAGAAATTGCAATTGCTTTTTAGTCATCTTGGCAAATGATTTTGTTTTGCTTTGAAATCTGTTTTTTTAAGGAATATAAAGAGAAAAGAACTCTCACTCTCATGAAAAGAGAAAGATAAAACATATTTTTGGAATCCAAAAATGAGTGTATAGCATTTATTGAGAAATTTCTTTAGATTATCTGAAAGTACTATATAAAACTGTGCTGTGCTGTTGCCAAGTTTCCAGTGATAGTATATTAGGGACATAGATACAGAAGGGAAGATTTTCACTTCCTTCCATATATCTAAATCAAAGCTGCGTCTCACATCTGAATGAAACATCAACTTTAATTTGGATTAGGACCTTTAAACAACTTTATTTGCAGCAAAGCTTGCAGCAGCTGTTTTAGTAATCAAATTTATGTTTTGTATTTTCTGAGGGTCTGTTACATCCTGAAGAATGTCATGTCATTGAGTATCATTTGTGCAATACGTTAGTCATAGGAGCAGTACTTATTCTCTAGATATCCCCATTTCTGCCATTATACTTGAAAAATACCAGCACATACTTCTTATGGCACACGTGTGTTTCGCTATGTACTTATTCTCTGATGTTCAAAAATCAAAGTTTAAAATACTTTTCAGTCATCAGAAGAAAGACTTACAGTTTTATCAAGGTACAATCATGCATAAAGCACAATGACAAAGTCACCGTTCATCAGCTGCTCAAAAGCACTTGTCAGTCTGCAGGCATTACCTGTCATGTATGAGAGACAAATCATCCTTGTTTCATTGAGAATTAGGTAAATTATATAATTAGGTAAATTATATTTACCAGAGTGTGAAGGTTGCACAAAGACACTAGACCATAAACCAGTACTGTTGTTTCCAGCTGCTCACGAGCAGCCTCTGGCCCCAGTTTTGGTTTGCATGCTGCTGTCCCACCTTGAATTTGAGCTAATTTTATGTTGTCTTGGATTTGGGTGAAAAATAGGATTGAATTTCACAAAACACTGTTGCAGTGCACGTTCACATACTTTATTTGCCCATGTGTGTCCATGTGTTGCCCTAGCACAGGTACAAGCCCAGGCACAAGTGTTTTACTATATTGTGGGGTTTTTTTCATTTTGCAGATAAGGATTTTTAAACCACACAGAGTGTTTAGCCTGGATTTTACCTATATCTAAAAGCATTATGTTTTGCTGAACACTACCCAGCGTGCTTCTACTCTCATCTTTTTGTTCAAATCCCATCTCTTTGTGCACTTAACATCCATTTAGTAAGGGCTATAAGTACCATGATATTAAAAAAATAGATCAGTATTTGCCTGATCCTAAATAAAACCTCTGGGCAGGACCTTTATGCTAAATTTAATGGACATACCTAATGCATTGGAATTACATTTTAGAAAAATAACTAACTTTCCTTCCCAAATGAAAACTAATTGTATGGTTATATTTTTAACTAGATAAGTGTCTGACTTACGAGAGGCTGAAAGGGCAGTTTTTAAGCAGGACTGAAGGTTTTCTACTACAGCTTCTTTAGTGCACCTGTTCTAGTCACTCTTGGACTGTTCAAACTAATTCTGGCTTTTGCTATTTTAAGCCTTTGCAGGACACTGGAGTCTTATTTGTGGTATTTGTCTTAAAGCATTAAGTGCTTATTTCACTGGTGTCTGTGAAAAGGTGTTAGTTCATTGCACAATAACCATATGCTCCACAAATATTGTTTGATCATTTTTTAGTGTATCAGGAAATCTGCTGTGTGCTGAAAGGCATAGTTATCAAAAGAAGAAGCAAAATGCACATTAGCAGGCCAAATGAGACGAGATTTACTTCTTCGTGTAAAGCATAGACCCACTATCGTAAAGAGAGAACATATTTTTCTATACTCATCATGAAAAATCAACAGCCCAG
The DNA here is from genome assembly GCA_013399695.1 of Formicarius rufipectus. Taxonomy (NCBI): domain Eukaryota; kingdom Metazoa; phylum Chordata; class Aves; order Passeriformes; family Formicariidae; genus Formicarius; species Formicarius rufipectus. Next base: position 272,329 of record VXAU01001802.1, read on the forward strand.
TTCTCAAGGGGTCACTTGCCTCTGAGGAGGAGATTTCTTGATTCAAACCATAGCCCCTAGGGTTTTTAGCCTAATTTATCTAATGTTGCTGTGATGAGGTTGTCACACCTAACCTGGCTGGCAGATGCACCAAAAGAGAAGTCCCCTCCCACTCCAACAAGCTTTGTTCTGTGAGACTGTGCACTTACAATACTGAGCTGCTGTTGGAGCTACAGTCCCAGTTTGTCAATCGGGCACAATTGCAGCTACGACAATTCTGTTCCACAATATATTTCAGGTGATGAATGAGTTCCTGGCTCCTGTGAAGTCCCCATAGGTTCAAACATTTTTTTTCAATCATGATAAATCAATGTGATTTGCATGGATGTTATTTTCAAATATGCAAATTACTAGATGGCCAAATCCCAGTGGATTTTAATGGCATTTGGCAATGATCTCCTTCACATGTTCTTACAATTCCTTGTGCAGTATAACTGTAAAATCTTTAGATGGGATTGCAACCTATAAGGGAACTATCAACCTAACCTTTGTCACATGGGGAGTCCCTGTTTGAATTATAGGATCATGGAACAATAGAATGATTTGGGTTGGAAGGGACATTTGAAGATCATCTTGTTCCAACCCCTCTGCCATGGGCAGGAAACATTCCATTAGACTGGGTTATTCAAAGCCTCATCCAACCTGACTTGGAATACTTCCAGTGATGGGGCATCCACAGCTTCTCTGGGCAACCTATTCAAGTTTCTCAACACTAGAAAGAAAGATGCTGAATCCACATCTTAGTGGAAATTAATAGTGTAATCAAATCATGCTTCCTGTCAAGAGCTTTGTAGTATTAACATGTTTGTCATGCAATTCTGGGATTTAATTTTTTTTTCAAAATAAGCAGTCATTAAATGAAAGGTTCACTCCTAAGGGTGTTGACACTGCTATTCCAAGACAACAAAACTGAGATATTCTAAAAGTAGTTTTTGTTTCAAGTAAAACACATCTTGTTGCTCAGTCTTCCAAGGCTTTCATGCATAAATCTCACAATTCCCAAATGTATTTATTGGGGATCCTGATGGGAACTCAGATTTCCTTCACAGTAGAAAAGCAGAGAAGTACGCAACCTAGCACAGTTGTGACCATGCCAGAAAGATAGAGAAGGGGTTAACTCTGAGTTACACAGTGCAACAGCGAGGCTGCTTACAGTGATCAGAAACGTAACCATATGTGGAGCTGTGCTTTCCTTTTATGCCTGTTCTCTGTCACCGAGTGTCTCGTATTCTTTGGCACATGATGAGTCACTTCCACTAAGGGGGAAGGAACATGGTTCCACTTCTGTTCTGTGACCTGATGGTTAGGACATACCACTGGTAAGTGGGAATTTATTCTTCAAAATCACTTTGACTAAGGTGTCGTTAAACCTTGTCTTCAGTTTCCTGATGAATATTTTAGGCATTCTGCCATGAAGCAAATTGTGAATGTTACCATTACCTCTGTGGCAACATTTAGCAGGCATCCTAGTGATCTTAATTATTGTTTGAACTGGAACATTTAGTCTTCAGCATGTGAACAGATACCTGTGAATTGGTGCAAAGGGAACTTTCGTGGATAGAGGTGCTGATTTGGTCTAGACTCCCCAGAGAATTAGGCAGTCCTTGACATGTTTTGTGACTTACTCAACAACGTAGCAGTCCACATCTGGCCTTCCATCTGATGTACTGTGTGAAGATACGTTGTGGTAGAAAGTGTTTAATGAGACTGGTTCAGGAGGAAAGCATGTTAGTCAATGACACAAGTACCATTCTGTAGCTTCCCAGTTACACTGCTGCAGCAAATTTCTAATGGCGAGTTCTTATACCTTAACATTCCAGAAATTATGTAGCTGATGTTAGCATTATGTTGTCATGAAGCATAATAAACTGCTGCAAGGCATGCCTCATGTGAAAAGTGAAAAAATTATGCCATTTCTAATGAATATGTAGCTCCTTGTGCAAGCTAGTGATTCTTACATACTTCAAAATACAGTTTTCTGCACAGATTTTTTGGTGGGCTTTGTAGTTTGTGACTTAGGAAGGCATTGTCTGAATGAAGAGTTTCTCCGTTGCTACTTAAAGTACAACCTTAAAATGTAAGAGTATACAAATCTTTGTAAAATATGTTGTAAACCAACTATGTTAAGAGGGGAACAGAAGAACTGAGAATCTTCATCTATTGGGACATTTTTTCAAGTTGATCATTAGAAGGCATCCATATTAAAAAAAAAAATCCCAAATTGCTCAAAATAATGAAAACTTTGTTCTTTGGCTTTATAAAAAGACGAAAATTGTGTAATGATTAAGGTTTTTTACAAATTTTAAGTACAAAGGGAAGGAGTTTTTTGACTTTTCGTTTCTTCAGTACATAGGCCTGTAAGATGAGTAAATCAAAACAAGTTTAATTTTGCAACTGTAAAATGGTTTTTAATTTGTAATAGGAAAAGGTTTGTTAGTGCAGTGGAATGTAATCTTTTTTCCCCTTTTGGTTATTAAAAAAAAAAAAGCATTCATAAAACATGTTTGTTATGTCTGTATTGAAATGAGTTTGAATTGGAGAAGGAACCTCCTGTAAAGATGAAGATGAGCACTCCAGCTTCCCTAAAGTAGTTCACATCCTTTGTTTTGCTTTATGTTGAGCTGGCATTTGTGTTGGTAGATTTGTTTTCGTTTATTTATGCAGTCATATTTGTCAGGTGGTTTAATCTCAGTGTGATTAAGAACAGTGTAATAATATACTCTCACCTGTATTTCTCAAGCTCATTTTCACAAAGATGACATTTAACACACCTGAATTAAGGGTAGTGACTGTGTTTCGGGAGCACACAATGCTCCTTTGATCCTTCAGAGCAAGGTCAAAGCCAACAGAAATTGTGAAATCGGTCACGTTCATTGCTGTGCATGTGTGGAAGGCTGCATTAATTCTGATATCTTTATTTTATTTTCAGGGCCCTAACTCAGTCATGATCGCCCTGGTAATGCTGTTGAATATTGGTTTAGCCATTCTTTTTGTCCATTTTCTAACTTGATTGGAATTAGGAAAGGTAAGAATGGTCTTGTTTTCGTATAAAATCAACATATCCACCCCACCTCAAATGATAACGATTTAATTTCTCTGCATACTTTTAATGTTCCCCACTTTAATTTTAGCTATGCCTGAATGTGATTCAACATAGTTATTTAATATTGTAACTGTTTTGACCCTTCAGTGAAGTCATGACAACTAGTGGTGTTAGCCCACAGTTCTCTGCAGTTGTGTCATCAGCCTTTTAATGGCACCTGTCATACTCAGACACAGGGAAGGAGGCTTGGAATTAGGATGGGACGCAAGAGAGATGAAACTTGGAAAATTCAGCCAGGGGCTCAGATCAGTTTCTCTGCTGATGACTCGTGGCTGTGGGGTCCTCTGAAAGCTGAAGCAAGCAGCCATGTTGGAAAACAAAATAATCTGCTGAAGCAGCCCTGCCAGTGAAGCGCGTTGGCTTCTCCATCTGCCCCAGCAGAGTGTGACTAAAGTGGAAATGTACGGAGCTGCACTTTTTGTTGATGGAAGTTAACAGCTGCCTTACTATTTTACCGTCTGATGTTTTTAGTGGGGAGATGGGAAAACGACTGCCAGAGGAATGTGGTCAGAGGATTCTGTTGCTGTGGAAGTGATTCCAGCGTTCACTCCTATCTGATTAGAAGAAATAGTTAGCAGCATCAGTCACCAGTCTTATTCCATTACCTGCTGCTTTTAACATCTCCTGCAGTGTCTGGGAGATTGAATTTCATTTGCCTGTGCATGATTCTGTTCATTTGTTGTTTATGAGGTTTGATGTATAGCCATAACATAGTGTTTGGTCCAACCTGGAGAAGGCTACCCACTCTGCCTAGCAGCAGAAGCAGAAAGTCAAGTATCTGTTTGTAGCCCGGACATAAAATTCTTAAGTTCATTTTCCTAAACCTGGAGAGTCATTTTGCTTTAAGGTTTAGGAAATAATATTCCATTACTGCAAAATTTAAAGATACTGATATCATCCTAAAAATGCTCAAATACTTAGGCCAATGACAAGCAAGATTTTTCATAGTAAAAGAATAAGAATCTTATGTTGCTATCAGCACATTCTAAACAGAAGGTGGAATATCAGAGTAAGCCAAGAAAGATGAGCTATTGAGTTTGCATGTTGTCTTTTTTTTTTCTTTTTCTTAATTCTGGTGCTGTGGTAATTGGTGATTTGAATTATTATGTTTCAACACTGAGGTATTTTGCCAGCAGTTAAAATAAAGTCTCGCCTGGGTGCACATTAATGCCAGTGACAGTTAAGATAACTAATGCTCATTATAAATCATCATAATTTAGAAATGCTACATTTGTGTTGAATACATTCAGGTAGAGCATTTAAAAATGTTAAGTGATTGTTTTATCGATTTGATGCCTTCAGTGTCTTTAAAGTCCATCTATAATTTTACCTCAGCATTAAAAAAGCCTCAAAATTTTTCGTTTGGAAAGTTTGTCTTAAGTAGTTTCATAGCCCTTTGTTCAAACGCTGTGATCATGTTTCTTTTTATGTGCCGTTACACTGTAATTATTGTACCCTATATTAATCAAATGCATGCTTATTTACTGAAGATGTGGTGTGATCATTTGGCGAGTAAATAGTTTAATTTAAAGCTGCAAAAAAAAAGCAAAGGGCTTCTATTATGGTTTAATTTAGCTCTGTTAGAAAAACTTTCATACAGTATAGTTTTTGAACCTGTTAGTAAACTTTAAAAGTTTTTGCATGGTTTAATGGGCAACATTCTTACAGAATACATTAGCTATTTTTTGATTCAGCATATTAAAGTACTATAGGTATGGACTGAATATTGTGCAGCGAAGCAGCTCCGAGCAGGGCAGTAACACCATGGTGTTTTTTGCAGAAGTATGTTCAGAATCCTGTGTTTTGACCAGTGTGGATAAAGAAGAAAGCAGAAAGAGAGCAAATGAAAACAAAACTTGTATATTTATTTTTTAAAAGAAGTTTAAATTGTGTTTTAAATTTAGGAAAGTAATTTTTAAATAAGAACAAAATTTTAAAAGTTACTGTGTAAGCCTTGACTTAATGGATGAAATGTTCCATCTCACAGTTAAATCACCCCCGGTCTCCTGACATGAGGAGGTAATTTTGTAACTGACATATTTAATTCCTATTAAATGTTTATTTAAAATACTTTATGCTCTGGAAATAATGGGTAACAAAGCTTATGAAAAATGTTTATAAATTTAAGTAAGCATGTTAGTACCATTTATAAATATGTATGATTTATAAGCTTTTTTAAAACAAAGCTCAAACAAATTGTTGGTATTTTTCTAAAATGTGCACAGTTGTATTTTACATGAAAGGCTATTTATAATTGGTTGTTATACTGTACACTACATTTTGGACAGCACAATGAAGCCTGCCAATGTACTTATTAATGTCATTTTGTCTATTTAAAGTTTCTTGCTGTCAAAGAATGAACTCTTTATCTATGAGTTTCTCTATTTATAATTCTTGACCCAAAATGTACAATGTACAGTTTTCACAACTGTATTTGCTCTAATAAAAATAAGTTGGTTCCTAATAGAGTTTCAGACTACTTTTTCCTGTTTATGAGTTACTTTGTTCACTCTCTGGAAGCAATTTTTCTAAAAAATTCAATAAACAAGGAGTGAACCAGGAAAATGGGAGAATTCCTGGTCCCTTTGAAATCATTGTGAGTTACTGTTTTCAACAAAAGTGATTCTGGGAAACAATTAAAAATAAATGATAAATTAAAAAATTAAGCTTTCTTTTGTGTCTTCTTTTATCTTCTGACACAGGATTTTTATATCTTTATAAATTTAGTATCTTGAATTACACTTCAACTGCAAGGATCATTTCATTAATTTTGTTTTAATCAGTGAGCGACTGGTCCATTAAAGCTGTTCTTGTAAGTGAAGTAACTTTATTAGTTTTCACTCCTTTTCAGGATCTTCATAGGTTCAAAATTACCATGCAGTCTGTGAGCCAGTATTACACAGAGAAAAATTGTCACTGCAACTTGTCTTAAAGTCACCACATTTATTGAACTACACAATCAACTGAAAACTTTTATTTTCTCTCATTCCTATTCCGATTAGTAGCCAAGTGTTCCGAAATCCTAAGTTTAGTTGAAGAGGATAGCAAGTTTTATTAGTAGTTCCTATTTAATGGAAACATATTTTTAGGAACTAGGTATTACTGACTTGTTCTTTAAAATAATTCTACCAGCATGAAGCCTAACTTTGAGAATTTTTATTTTCTGCAAAATAGCCTGCTCCCTAAAGAAAATATTTAGCTTTTCAAGTAGAGAAAAATACATTGTCTAGAAAAATAAACAAATAACTACAATGCCAGAAAATGTCAAACTCGACTTCACTGAGACAACACTGCTTTGAGATTTGTGATCCACATTGTATAATACATTTAATAGTGAAAGTGAAATGTACATGAAATGTTTCTTAAGGTGTATGAATTTAATAATGTACTCAGGCATGTAAAAATCTTAACAGCAGCAAGCAAAGGATTTGTTCAGAAATGGAAGGGGAAAAATGTTTTCATAATGAACAGATGGTCATTTCCCATCTGAGATGTTTTTACCAGTGGTTTATATCGCTTGTAAACTTACAAATGGGGTTATGTGGGAATGCATCTGCAGTGCCTAAGGGGTAAAAAAACCTAAACATGGACACACAGCACGACTGAATACTTCAAGATTTGATCTATCCTGGAAAATTTTACCCCACTTCAAATATAGGGGAAGTTTTTCTCAGGCAAAGTAGTTTCTCCTGGCATACTAGTGTTTGCCCACAGATGCCAGTAGGCTGTGAGCTCTCACCTTTGAATTTGAGCTCTGCTTTCTTATACAGCTCCGTTTATCTCATTAAACCATATATGTAGTGTACATAGAAGAGCAGCAATTGAATGATGGTGAGGTGCCAAAGGCTGAGGAAAACACGAATTGTCTGTCATCATAGCTTTCTAATCTAGTTATTTCTTGTGTGTATATATACACACACACATACCTATATATATTAGTATATATTACTCTGCCTTGCCATTAGAAAAGCAATAAGGAGCACAAAGAGTGAGGAATCCTTTGCATTTACTTTCCAAAAGGAAAGGTTGGGTTTGAAAGCAGAGATTTTGTGACATGTGGCTACAACTTGCCTTTCAGATACAGACGGATGTTAAAAAAACCTTTAATACAACGTAGTGCGGACTTTAAAAGAAGTGAACACCTCTTTGTGGGTGCTTAATTAAAACTCTTGAAATAGATATTTACATAACGTTTAATGACACGTTACATGATTACATATCTATTAAAAGCACTGTTGAGATACAATTACACGATATTAAACGTTTCTGACAATAATGCAGATGCAGTGATAAAAGCCTGCAGAAATTCACTGCATACTGAGCTACAGTAACACTCTTAGTTCTTATTAATAAAACATGTTTGTGAATTGTATCTAAATGGTTTTTACTCATAGCTCATTTGAAGCATTTAGTCAGGGGAAACAGTTCTACAGGCTGTTCTCCTATGGAAATGGGATTCAGTAAACAAAGCAAATTAAGAGAAGGCAGATTAAATAAGCCTTTCAAATGAAGTTGTCACATTCTCTCATTTAATATTCACAGAAACAAGAAAAAATAGAAAACACGTTAATTCTGAGCAAGAAACTATGTGTACCAACAGGCTGTAGCTGAGCCATCTACAGGATCCATCTCCCATTTTTTTTTCTGCTGGACACAGAAACTGCAAATTAAGAGCCGTTACAGTGCCTACCATTGTAGGTGGTAAATATAATTTCCATACACAACATATTTAAGGAAAACTGCCTATAATATAAATGGCTTTAAACTAGAAGGAAAAAAGCCACTGTATCTATCTAAACAGTTCATGTGTGTGACTGTCACCGTAGCAGCTGAACAAATCCCTCATCCCCATAAAATCACTAGCAAAAATGAAGCTGGTAACAGAGTTTGTTAAAATCTCTTATGCTTCTTTCTATTTGCTTAAAAAGAAGGGACTGGGAGGATCAGGGAACAGACACCCTTTTTAACCTGATAATCTGCATTTCATCATGTCAATATGTGCCTCCTTCAGCTAGTATTTTTCACAGTCACTTGAGGCTGATTATCTAGGAGATTATATGTGCAAACTGGCAGGACATTAAATGTTATTTCTCCAAGAAGGTTTTTAATTTCTCTTGGTAATGAGAAAACCAGGATTTTTCATATCACCTGTGAAATTGTTTTAGTTGTATTTTTTTCTGTGGTTCCACTTACCTTCTATGCTTCGCTGCCTAGCCACCCCACAGCTCTGGCAAATTCAACGTAATCAACTTTCTCCACAGATGGCCATTGCCCCAACACTTAACCCACTCACTGCAGGCACTCAAGTGTTGCCTGTAGGACACTTGTTTAAGCAGCAGGTTCACCTCTCTGTTGCTGTGGAACCCATCTCTCCTGCAGCTTCCCCTGCACTGAATTGCTGGTGTCCTTTATGACAGTTTTCTGCATACTGTCAGTGCTGGTTTATGCAACTCTATTCTAATTTCAAATCTGTTCTCTCTGTTTCCAGTGTCAGGACAGTGATTTCAATACAATATGTGGGAACTGAAAAGAAAATTACTGAAAGTGATGCTATACACAGAGATTTCTAATGGCTCTTTGTAATTCATAGAAACCAGGGTAATGCTGACATCATTGAGGAAAAAACTGGTATCAACTGTCTTAGGAACTCTACTACATGTGTCCACATTAAGATTGTGAAAAAGACTGGCCATACAGCTGAAGCTGATTCTCAAATCAGAAGACTAAGGGGTCCTGTGGATTTAATGGGACCATGCAGTATGATAATTTCTGGACTTGATACAGGTACATGGGCATTTTTGGACAGAATAAAAACATCCTCTCTTGGAAATCTGGGCTTATTCATCTGCTTGAGCTTTCGTATATCTTCCTCCTTGTCTTATTAAGCAGAGATTTCTATGGAAATTTGGGCACGTATATTTAAACAAGGACTAGAATTCATGTTCATAAGTGCCTTCAATACTAATGAAGTAAAGAGAAATACATGGCAGGTGAATCATAGACTTTAAACCATAGATTTTGAACTTGGGGGGGGTTATGTTGATTTATTAGAAGCAAATACAGAAAATAATCAAAGAGTAGAATTTCACAGTAATAATACGGATGTTAATCGATGACAGTACCTGAGTTCCTATGAGATCAATACATTAATTTGAGAGAGACACCTGTCTTTCTAGACTTTTCAGGCTGTGGGTCACTGAACAGCAGCTTGGCAGAGACAGTGTATTAGATCACAAAAGACAAATCTTGGCCGAGGGTTTTGAAAATGGCTGCCTATATTTAAATTTCTTGCTCTACGCTTAGTGACCCAACTTTTAAAATAACCCAGCTCCTGAACACCTCATGGTTACTATTCAGAGATGTTTTTGGGGTGGCGAAGGGGAGAAGTCAGGTATTACACTGAAAACTACAGTCTACCAAAATGTTGAATCTGGCCTGCAAATATGGCAAAGGTTGAAATCATTTACATCTGGGATTTGAGTCAGCCATTGGAGCTACAATCTCTGATTGTGGGATTTAAGTCAGAATCCAAAACTGGATCTGATTCCAAAGGCATACAGGTGAAATGCTTGAACCAAAAGTGCTTTAAAGAAAGGGTTTGGGGGGAGAAGTAGTTAAAATCAGGCTGCTGTAACTCCAGGTTAATTAAACCATTACATTCTGTACTTCTGGAACCGTGTCATTAGATTTATTTAACATGGCAATTCAGGACATGTTCCACAGAGCACCTCTGAAAGTATCATCATTTAAGGCGATGGTGCTTAATTACTTATCCAATTTTAGTTGCAAAGTACTTTTATCACGTAATGTCACCAAGACTTCAAAAGTATTGTAAACTGCCTTCCATTTAATTATGACAGTTCTAGATTTTGTTTAGGCCACTGATGAGAAAGTCACGAAAGGATGGGATCAGCTACCATGGAAACAGTGAAGACAGAAGTGCACCAGCAGCTTTTCACAGGGGCTAGGACTAAAAAAGACATTCTGCAAAGAGAAGGTAATTGAAAGACATTTCCATCTCAGCAGACAACTTCCATGCATTCCTGCCATAAACACATTCGTGGCATAGATTACAACAAGCCTCCACATGCAACAGTGATACATAGCAGAACAGGCATTGTCAGAAAAATGGGAAATGAATCTTTAGGAACACAGAGGTACAGATACATTGAAATCGAAACCAGATGAAAGCTTAAAGTTACAGGGGAAAGGAAGAAAGTGAGGGGAAAGGAGAAGCATTGGGAACCTATATGTGTGAGAGGGAAAAAGACGGTTAATAGGAGAAAAATATGAAGAAAATGAACTATATTAGACACAGAAAGAAGTGACATTTGTTAGATAAGAATATGAATGGGATAGAAGGCTGAGAGCATGAATGGGATAGAAGGCTGAGAAGTAGTTGTCCTCAGTACACAAACAGCTGCTCTAGAAAGCTGCTTTCCAGGCCCACAGGGATTAAGAAAAACACAGATGGATTTAAATTGCATGTAAATTGAGGTCCCAGCTAGGCATAAAGAAAAATTCTCAAATTGTAAAAATAAAATATCTTTGAATTAGATTGCCATAGAAATGAGAGGACTTAATATTTTTACTCTGGACAAGATTGCAGATTGAAAGATTGCTGAGTGTCCTTTACTGGCCTATTTTCTGTGATTCTATGATAATTATTACAGAATGTGAGCATTAGCGATATGGTGGGAAGAAACTGGGGGATAAGGGAATGAGCTGTTCTTTACTTGTAAAAGAAATTTAAAAGAGTGTGTGTTGCAAGAATAAGTAGGAGGATGTTTGTACAAGTCAGGTAGTGGGAACAAGAAAACGTGAGCAGTAAAGAGTCAAGAAAAATGTCAGTGTTTCGACAGAAGTCACACATGAGCGAAGGGGGTAATTGGGCAAAACCTGCAAATGCAGGGTTGCAGTGCAGGAAGGAGAACTGCCAAGAAATGGGCTGGGAAGCCTTAGGGAGTCCTGCAAGAACACTCCACTGAAGCACAGCCAAGATGGTTTAGGAGTCAAAACAAGAGACCCAAACACCAGGGTCTTCAGTCACACCACTGATATCCATCTCCCTCATTTTCTCAGCTGAAGATAATTGGTGGACTTTCATACAGTTTTTAAATTGTGGGAATAATTGAAGTTATCAGGAGGTGTCCTTTTATTAAATTTTCAGGGGAACATCTGTGTCCAAAGCCTGCAGAAAACATCTTGCTGTTACAACAGGCTGGCATGAGTTCCACTGAAAAGAGTCAGTAATGCAGACATGGTAGCAGTGCATGTTAGTAACTCCTTGTGTAAGATTGCTCCAAGAAAAATACTTTATACAAGGGGATTCTCCTGCTGTTAATAAAGAACAACTATATAATTATACAAGCTCCCCATTTGAAAAGAACATTAATGCAAATTTGCCGATTTGCAGTCTCTGTGAGCATCTCGGACTACGAAAATGTTGTTGGTATTTACACTGATTCGCTGCTGTGGTGAATGTTGCATACGCTCTATAGACTCTGGTGGTGTGAGTCACGCCAGAAATTACGTAACATTTGGAAATACATTCAGTCATCTGCTTGCTACTGAAATACTGCTAACAGATTCTTCACTCTCTTTTATCTCTGCAGTCTTTATCACGCTTGTTAAATGCTATTTTCATGCAGCTTCCTCAAGGGGAGATGACTCAGCCAGAGAGTGAACTGTAATGCTCCATTGACACCAATGGCCATATGTGCTGGTAATCAGGTGCTGCCATCCCCTCATCCTCCACAAAGCTGTGTTGCATGGGTTTTTCACTTCATCCAGAGTAGCATTCCATACTACATACTAGTGCCAGTGTTACCATGGACAGAGTGGCTACAAAATCTAATCAGTAAATGGCATGATCAATAATGCGGCCCTCCTACCAAACAAATGTCAGTTCTCCAAAGAGTCAGAGTTTCCTCCTAAACATGCACCTTTCAGCTTGTGTCCTGCCTGACCATGCTGAGAGGAAAGGTGGGCTTTTTCCTAAAGATGAAAAAATGCAGGATCAAGGCCAGCTTTTAGCCATGGGTCCCTTCCAGTAAGCCACACCACTCAATCTCAGATTTACCTGAGTGCTAATTAGTTTATGCCAGGTCCTCCAAAGGCAGCTGCACACCTTTGAGGATTTAGAGCTTTGTCCAAGCCCCAGTGAGGGAAGGCGGGGGTGTGTGATGAGGGGGTTGGGGGTTTTGGGGGTCTTTTACTCACACACACGTGCATGCACATGTTGTTGTCTGGTGTCCTTTCTTAGGCAGCAAGAAACAGCACTTCCACTATTTCTTGCCAGTAACTGGCAATTTCTCTCTGTCAAACAGCCTGAAGGCAGAGGAGACATTTCAGACACTCAGTGTGGACATGTGAACTTCACACTTTTTACCCACAAGACTGAGCACTTCTATAGTCTGTTGCTGTCAGATAGATAAAAACACTGGATGCATAGATCATATAGCCAGCTCTAGTCTATCAATGCTTCTGGCCACTTAGACAAATTTTTTTTTATTCATTTTATTTCAAGAATCAGGATTTTTTTTTATGGTTATTTAAATTGCAAGTCTGTAGTGGGTGACATAAAAAATACAAGTTATAGGCTTTGGCTGCCAAAGACATGTACTGCTAAGTGTTTAGATAGGTGAGATGTCATCTCACGAAGGGGAAAAAAAAAAAAAAGAAAACTATTTTCAATTCACCTTATGACTGCTAGCTAATTGGCTGACATTTCAAAACCCTGTGTTCACCCATTTGTCATTCTTCACACTAAATGAGAGAGACTGAAGAAAATTTATTTTCAGTCATACGAAGAAGCATTTGAATTTCCTTTGGATGGAAATGAAAAGTGCTTTGGGGCTATATTTATGAGTCAGAGAACCTCAAAGACCATTTATATGAGGTTGGATTATGTACAGTGAAGCCAAGTCTGCATCTCAAAGGCTGGCTGGACAGGCTGCACACAAATACCCTACTGAGGACGCCCTGTGTGTGGGGACAAGGCTTCTTTCAGTTCACTCTTCAGGCAGTATTACATCTGCCAGCCAGCTGTAGGTACAAGCTATAGGGTAGATGAGACCTACAGCATGAAAGCAAGAGGTGGTGGAGCAGCACCCTGGGCTCAGCTGCCAGCAGTCAGAGGCCTGCTGACACTTGCCCCACCAGCCCTGGGTATGGAGTACTCCCTGTATCCTGGAGAGGGCAATGATGAATAATGGCACCTACAAAAGACCTGTGCCAGCCCCCCCAAAGTCACGTGCCTACAGCATATTACAGCAGGAGCCAGTTGTTGCATCTGGGCGCCTGTGGGGAATTTTCAATATTCCAAATATGATTCTGTCAAAGCCCTGTTGAAATACTTCGAAATACTTCAAAATACTGATGGCAGAGTAAAATAAACAGGATGGAGAGCAGAAAAAGTTGCCACTTGCAAGACGAAAGCAGAAACAAGAGGCGCTTCTGTCCTTAGAGTTTGGGCACGTGACTCAGGAATAAGGCTGGCAGCCAAAACTGCCTGATTGTGCCTATCGAGTGTCCCTGTGTTGGGAGAGAATGTCCTGAGGTGCTGGCTGGCCACTGACATTTGGAAAATTAATATATTGTGCTTACCAGGTGCCTGAGAACAACTTTTGGCATGAAATAGCTGGCATGGCTTTAGCTTGCAGGCAGTGTTATTATTTCCTATTCTTCTAGACCTTCCCGTTGTGTCAGGGTTCTAAAGAGAAGCCCATTTTAGAGCACATCAAATATTCCAAGGCGATAGTTACAAATGTATTTGCAGTATATTAATTTTATTAACATACTTAACTAGAGTAGAATTGCATATGGAATATCATCCCAAATAATAATAGCAGTGGAGACCTGAAATGGATCTGAAATGTGTGCTGTGGAGACATTGGGAAAATCTGGGGAAAGTCAAGGTAAGAAAATGTGAAGAGTGGCATTCCGTTGTCCATGGTGGCTGAGCTGGGTTAGCAGTTGAACTCAATTTTCTTTGAGGTCTTTTCCAACCTAAATGATTATATGATTCTGTGATGGCACACTTCTGCGTTTCTCTTACTGCAAGAGCCTAACAAAATGCATTAGTCACCTTTCATAGCAGGAATCTGCTTGATATAACTGCTATTTCCAGAATAGCAGATGAATGAATTTTGCAGACCTGAGCTACCGCTCCTGTTTAGAGATCTGCTTTAACTAGGAACAGGGTGATCCCTGCTCTCCTACACCCTTATCTGCTCCTTTCTGTGTTGGGGTTTATTTTACATGCCACTCTAGTATTTCTTACCTTAAAACTCACCAAAGCATAAGTAATTGAAGTCAAGCACCAGATCAGATCTGAGACAGCAGTTTGTCACACATTGCTCCAGAACGACCTTTAAATCCTTAGTGGTCTGTGTCTCCTAAAGAAAACACTCTCTTTGTTCCTGGAAGCCACAGGTGCTGCTCGTGGCACATCCACACAGACACACACATAGACACATTTTAACCTGCTATTGTTGCATTTCTCAAATCAGGCAAGGCAGAAAGTTAATGTACTAATTCAGGGGTAATGGTGATTAAGCTGTAGCTTTTATAAACTAGAAAATTCAGTTGCAGTTAACAGAGTTACTGTGTAGCTGGGGAGGAGCTCTAACAAGCTGATTTGCTTACTTACAGAAAAATTACTTATCTCAAAAGAATGTTGACTAGTGACTTTGGATGAATGATGTGAGTAGAAAAGCCAAGCCAGAAACTTGAGCTACCTATTTCCTCCTGACATGTTAAGGTCTATCTGTCTCACTTGAGTTTTTCCATATTCTTCAGAGGTTCACACAATTTGGACTTCTAGTCTTTAAACCTGTGAATCAGCAATGCAAATTGTAATGTTTTATTACTGAATATATAAGAGGTTCCACTCTACACTGATTTTTGTGAGACAAATTTCACTCAGGACCTTGTTGTACAGTGTGCTGCACTGCCACAGCTCCAAAGAGAGACAGCAGAAGCGTTTGCTAGCAAACATTCACACCATTTAGCCTGGGAGACTTAAAAGGTTATATTTTCATCCAGCTTTCAAATTAGTGATTTGAAAGTTACAAATGGTAGTCTCAACCTTAGCCTTTCCTTAATCTCCCTCTGGCTCACCAATAAATCTCTGCTATTTTCTGAAATGTTCAGTTTGTTTAAGGACAGAGGGATGGTGAACATTTTTTCTCCTTGACTTCACAGATGTGATTCTTGTCAAGACTGCATGGCTTCAAAATGAATACCATTCACTTGAAAAGTTCATGTAGACCAAAACACTGGGTTACTTAGATTTTCTCCCTGGAAAATTTACAGTTTTCAACCACAAGAAGCAGGCAGTTTAAGCTTTTATGCCATCTAAATAAAATCAGAGTATCATGAGGGCCCAAATAATCACTTGGAATCTAATAAAAAGACAGGTGATCATTTATTACATTAATTCAATTGCATTAAGGACATAATTAACATCTGTTTAATTACAGTGTTGCTTCAATGAGTGAATAAACAAACATTAATCCAATGCAGGAACACTGTCTTTCGGGGAGGAAGGGACATATGCAGGACAATTTTCAACTTTGCTTAAAGATTAGATCTCAATCAATATTAAGCAATTAAATTACGCCTATTAGATGTTTTTCTTATTTTACTCCCTGTGGAACATAAATCCTTAGTAAATCTGCTTCTAAACATTCCATGGAATTCTGGTAAGGCTTTGCAGGATCTGAGTCTCTGTGCATGTGCTATGTTAAGCACTGGGATGTTCATTCTTGAAACCGAAACTGAAGCCTTTCTGCTAACAAACTTGAGACAGCATTTGCAAAGAGACCTACGTTTCTGAGAGCGAGGTGAGCTTTTACATGTTTGTGTCATTTAAAAATGTGTGAAACTGATGAGATTTCCATTCCTGAGTAGGCACTTTTGCAGGTTTTACATTTTTCGTAGTAAGAGTGTCTGTGTCAATCTGTGTAGTCAAACGTGAAACTTCAAAGCAATATCCTGATTTTCTAACACTGTGTTGGCTGCTGATTCTGCCTGGGATCCTTCATCATTCTGCATTTTGACAAAGTACCAATGGAAATGATCCTACCCAGTGAAACTCCAAACACCACTCTAGTTCAAAGCTAACCCCCTTGCAACACATCTTTTAAAGAAAGAACAATAGAAGAATATGGGCATATCCACCATTTAAACCTTAAATGAAATAGCTACAAAAGTAAGAAGGAAATGTTATCATGGGGATCCATACCAGAGCTATCAAACAAAATTCTGAACCAAGAAAGTAAAAATTTCTTCCTAATTCTTGTAATCAATTATATATGTTCAATGGCATGAGAGTGCTGATCCCTCTTTTCTGCTGAGTAATCCTGTGAATATTCTCATTAATCAATAGCCTTGGTGAAGCAGGATTTTGGGTGACCCCAAGTCTCATACCTCCAAGTCTTTTCATCCATCTTCAGCTCCCTTGTTCCTACAGTATCCAGTTTTACTTAGTATTATCACTGCTAACCAGGTTGTATTAACCACCAGTATGTTTAAGACCATTTTCTATGCCTTTCCTGTTGTTGTGGAGCATTCTCCTTTGTGACCTGTGTTACACCTCCCAGGGAGCTGACTTAGTCTAATGTCCACACCAGCTTTCATTTCTCAGGAGAAGCATGCCTTTCACATGTGCTGCTCACTACGCACGGTGTCCTGTGTCCCCATAGCCTCCACCAGTTACATCTTACTGAGTTAACTGCAACCTCTGACTCCTTGATTTCCCATTTTTAGCTGTGAATTGATAGCATTTTGAGTCAATTAAACCACTCTGAGTCAGTTAAGTCATTCTGAGCTGCAGAGCCACAGGGCTCCATCTCTTCAAACCCCTGTGGGACCAGAGTCCAGTTACAGACCCCGGTTGTGGTCTTCCAAAAATATGGATTACAGGGAATATTCATCAAAAAGTCCATGAACAAACTTACATCTGTATATATGCAGAACTAATATACATATATAGTTATGAACCTTAGGAAAATAATAGGCAACAAGACTTACAAAAACTTGGTTTTCTGTGAAAGGAGGACAGGCTGACATTTGGTTGAGGTGGATCACTTGCTGCAGACCTTCAGCTAAGTCCATGCTGCTCAGGAACTGGTTTGTGGAAACCAAGCCTTGAGCCTGCCTGGTCTTCATCTTATGCTAGAAACAAAAGTAGGCTTATGATGGAAGCCAGAGGTTGAGGCAGCACATAATGTCATTGCACATTAGGATGAGGTGGAAGAGCAGCCAGGGGCTTTCTTGCACGATACAGGAGGTGGTGCTCATTCTTGGGGCTCCAGAAAGTTAGGACTCTCGTGTCTGTGTTTTGAAAGGGCAAGCCACACGAGTCGGGAAGCACATCAGCACAAGACCTGCAGTAATTGGTGGTCAAGGCACAACACCACTACAGCACCTCACAGCGCTGGAGTTTGTGCAGCATATCTCAAGCTCAGGAGCACTCTGCTTGTAGCTTCCATACTTGGCACTTTAGATCACTTTGTGAGCCCTGCCACATGCCCTGAAGCTGAGCCAAGAGGTTTCTGCATCCAGCACCCACACCCCAGTAATGAAGCAATACCATCTCTGCAAAGGAACCAGCAAAGGGGTCTGTAACCTCCATGAGGGGCATGATGGGCAGCTTTGGCCAGCAATCTTAGAGGCCAGCTAAGATCAGCAGCTGTGACAGCAACCAAAACTGCATAAAATGCCTGCCTAGAGGGTCTCACACCACAACAGCTTTGCCTCCATCCTACAAGGGGTTGTCCATGTCAGCACACGCACAGCTGTGCTTTAGCCTTTAAATGGTGATGTCATGCTGAGACTCCCTCCAGCTGAGACAAACTAAGGCTATCAAAACCAAACTTCAGAGACTTTACTCTAGTCAGACATAGGACATCCTGGCCAATCCCCCTGCCAGCATGACAGGAGGGCTCGGGGCAGGTCTGCTCTGTGGTTACTTTCACAGATAGCTGCGCTCTTTGCATGGTCCTATTGCTGAGACCTTCAAATTTATCTCACATAGCCACCGCTCATCTATTTTCCATAGTATTTTGAAACTTTCTGGCATCAAAATTCTTACTATTTATAGTTTTACATGCAACTTAATATTTACTTCAACCTCCAATAGGGGTGCTTATTGTAAATGTCAGAGGATTACTTACTATGGCAAATTAATTAGTTATGTCATCATTCTCTTTTTAGGAAGGAGAGACTGTTAATACTTGTTGGATTACTTTAGCATTATGACCCTTTGAAGTTCTTCAGCATTTTTGGATGTTTAGTTCAGGACCGTGTAACTTTAAAGCAACCAGTGCAAATAGTATCCCAGAGCTCAGGCATAAAGAGAATTATTTTGTGTAACTCAGGTATTAAGAGTACTTTGTCTCAAATGAACATGTCAATTGTGCTAAATCACAATGAAATTCCAGTTGAAGCATATAAGATGGGAACATTTCATGAATTTATTTTGATTTGTGTTATTGTGGTAACTATGTGCTGTGTTAATAATGACAGGATGACTGAAATAAGGTATCACCGGCTGTTATTAACCAACTAAACAAATGTAATTTCTTCCCCTTGTGCCCTAAAATGAATTTTAAGAAGAGAAGGATGAATACTGAAAGATAGAAATTCACATTGGTTTGTACTTTAACTCCCTTTGATGTTTTTGGAGTGTAGTTACTTTTATTTGAACAAGACAAATGTATGTGCAAACTAATGATTGCTAGAAAACGTGTAACTTGATACAAAAGGTGCAATTCCCTGTAAAATATGACAGGTTACGTGCTCAGAGCTAGCACCACAGTTAAAAAGTATTAAAAACTAGCAACAGAACCCACCTTCTTGCTATGCCGGCACACATAGAATGGATTTTCAGGTGCTGAGTTTTTATGTATGAGAGCACAGAGACCTTACTGACGATTGTGTCTTTATTGGAGGCCCCACTAAACAGCCAGATACGCAGAGCAGTAGTAGAGGCAAGTTCTCTGTCATGGGGTGAGAATGGGACGGACTTAATACTTTTATTTTGTACAGCATATACTACACTTGTAGAGCTCACAAATAAATAATATTTGCTTCTTTGTTGTTACCATTTAGCATCCATTTGGAAAGGAGGTTTTTTCCTTTCTAGTGTTATTTTACTTTATCTGTTTCCAGCTGGCAAACAAAGGATTCATATTTTTGTTAGGAGATTTTGCCAGTCCACTCTACTTTTTAAAATGCCTCAAGATTAAAAAGGATGGGAAGATGTCAGGAAACAGACCCAAAACCTCTTCTTCTGCAAAGTGAGGCTGAGTGAGAGAAAACACATCGGAAGGAGCTCTCCCCAGTGGGGATGGTTGGGGCAGGTTTCATGACCAGCCCAGAAGAGCACGCAAGCAGGAAATTGGGGAAACAGATGGAGCCATGAGACAGTGAGAGGGGAGAGTATAAAGCTGGTGAGCTAAGCAAACAGGCACCATTGTTTCCAAACCCAAGAAGCTCTTCTACCGGAAAGATTATAGATTGAAATTAGCGTCCGAGCTCTTTGGTGTCCTGAAATCACTGCTCTCAGGGGTCCCACTGAGGCATCTAGAAGCACAACTTCCCTTCTTAGAAATAATGGAGTTAGGAGGATATTTTTGCCATTAGATTTATCTGTCTGGAAAAAAAAAAAAAAAAAAAAAAAAAGAAGAAGAAAAAGAAAATGTCCTCAGTGTACCCAAAACACTCTATAGGAGTTTCCAGCTGGGGACAGAGATGTGTCCCTGGCAGAGCCCCTGTCTGCAGCTTCCCAGGTTCCCCCACGAGGGTGCTGCACAGTGAACATCCCACTCAGAAAGACTCTGGTCCCATCTGAGGACCTGTTTGATTTGAATTCAATTCTTCTGCAGGTGTAGTAGGAACTTGAAGAATATCTTCCACTTGAGGCTCCATGAAATGACAGAATATCCACACTGGAGTTGTAAGTTCACTGATTGTGTGTTCGGACTGTTGGTTCTGCTTGTTTTCATCTCAAGTCTGTTAAGGACTTCAGAGAAGTTGCATCCCCATTACTGAGATGAGAGATTGGATCATCAGCTGATCTGATTGGACACAGACTCTTTTTTTCATAGCAAGTCTACATCTAGCTGTGAAAAGTGAAACCTAAGAGATCTGCAAAGGCCTGCTTGCAAACAATAAAAGCTCTAGAGTCTATATAATACTGCAAGTACTTGGACTGAGTTTATCATGCAAAAAAAATTGCCAAAGTTTATCATTCTAAGACCAAATTATATATTCCACATTCTGGATTTTTAAATACACCTGAATAGATTTGAGTAGTCTTGCCAATGACTGCTGAAGTGTATTCTCTGGTGTCTCTGCTTTTATGATTCTGACATATAATTTAAAATGAGTCACGCATCAACCACATCGCATATGCATTCAGGAGGAAAGAAGCACACAGTTCACACTGCTAGCAGAATGACATCAGTCCATTTTAAATATAATATTTAACAAATTATGCCATGAAAGCAAAAATTACAAAGAACTGCTCTGCAGAGGCTACATAAATTTTCTGTCCCTCAAGACAGAAAAATCATTCCTCTTGATTATATTACCAGTAATTGACATCGTAAGACCAGAGGAATGTAAAACCCCTTATTATTTTGACCATTTCATCAAACATTTATATTTAAGTTAATATCGATTTGATCTCCTCCTAAATGACAGCTAATCAATCTGAACATCATTTAGAAAGTTCTTCAGTGTCTACTTAAGAACTACTACCTCTCTACTCTTAATTATTTTAGAAGACATACGTATTGGCCTGAAGTAAATAGAAGAACTGCTATACAAATAAAATAGCTACAGAAATGACTGGGACCTAGGTGAACTCTCCCTGATTATATGGTTCATCCATGGCAGATGGTATTGTTGCAAAGATATATAAGTTTTGTAGTTTGAACTCTCCTGCAAGTCAGTCTAGGGTGGAACATGATTAGACTCCCAACCAGTACAGGTGCCTTTACCCTCAGCTCCCCCTTACAAGCATGGAGATTGGTGCCAGGAACCCAGGGCAGGCTCAGCTGAAAGCTACTATCTCTTAGCTGATCAAAGTGATGCCATCACACAGAAAACTGGTTTGCCAAGGATCTCGAGGGGTAAGCTCGAAAGGTCATGCCCCTATCTCACAGCAGCACCTACACTGCTTCCAGTGCATCTGCTCAGCCAAACCTCCCCAGGGACAGAAATTCCCCTGTCCAGGCAGCCTGTTCAGAAAGTCCTACGTGGAAAAAAAAAGTATTCATAGTGTCTAAATGCATGACTGTTCACACATTTCAGATGAGATTATGTTCACTGAAATGACCACTCAAGCAGAGTAAGTTTCAGAAAATTCATGACCAGTCTCAAATGAAAGATGGTTTAAATACATCCTTGTAAGCAGGCCTGTGCTTACAAGATGGGTTAAAAAAGCCCTGTCCCATGATGATGCTTTTTAGCAGATCACATCATATAGTGAGCAGAAGGCGCTTGTCAAAAGTTCACTTCTGTTATCTCTTCTGTACCTTGTGACAGAGCCCCTGATAAAAAAATTTTGCAAAATGTTGATCAATATTTATTCTGGGCTTGTGATTTGAGAAATTTACTTTCCCCTAAGGGATTCAACTTCTGAACATTATCTTTGTATATTCCTCCAGTTTTTCCATATAATGCAAAAAGAGGACTGCTTAATAAAATATTTCAGATCTTCATGTCTTATTCTGAATAAAAATACTGCATAGGAAGAAAGGGGAAGAGATGCTGAACGTAAAAAATCTCAGTCACTCCTAGCTGAAGTCTGGCAGTTGTCATCAATATAGATCTCATGACGCTACTCCCAAAAATGGAAAGTAAACACATTAGCCAAAATTTTTCTGTACATAACATTAATGTTATTCTTGCAGCAGGTTTGACTTAATGTGATATTTGGTACTTTCTGACAAGAGTTTGTTATGTAGGATGTTGTGAGCTTTCCATCTGTTGGTGCATTACTTTCTGCCAGTGGGTGTATTTAAGTGCAGACAAACATAGGCAGAAAACTGAATGAATCAGTCTCATAACTGGGCAGTGCTGCATGCCCAGTGAGAAGCCTTTATGTACACCACAATCACAGGCATGCTCTTCCCACTAAATGCGGCACGTTATTACTGTTATGGTTTAACCCCAGCAAGAAGCTAAGCCCCACACAGCTCTTGTTCACACCCCACCGGCAGGAACAGAGAGAGAATAAGAATAGTAAATGTAGAAAAAAACCTGTGGGCTGAGATAAAGACAGTTTAATAGGTAAAGCAAAAACCATGGACACAATCAAAACAAAACAAGGAATTGATTCTCTTCTTCCCATCATCAGGCAGGTGATCAACAATCTCCAGGAAAGCAGGGCTCCACCACACATAATGGTGACTTGGAAAGACAAATACCATCACTCCCAACATCTGCCCTTCCTTTTTCCTCTGTGTCTGTGTGCTGAGCGTGATGCCATATGATAGGGGAATATCCCTTTGGTCAGTTGAGGTCGGCTGTCTCAGCTGTGTCCCAATTTCTTGTGCACCCACAGCTTGCTCACCGGTAGGGTGGTGTGAGAAGCAGAAAAGACCTCAACATTGTGTAAGCACTGGTCAGCAATAAGGATGTAATTTCTGTGTTACAATCTCAACACTGTTTGCAGCACAAATCCAAAACACATCCCCATACCAGCTTCCATGAAGAAAATTAGATCTACCTCAGCCAAACCCAACATGGTCTCTTTATAACTGCCCTAGAATAAAATGCGCGTTCGTTATTCAGCAGCACACCTGGGGGCACAAGCAGTTGATCACCAAACCTCCACGAGGAATCAAAATCCCAGTATTGCCAGACTGGTGCTTTCATGTTCAAATCACTACCAGAGAAATGAAGTCGACATCAGCATTGCTCACTGGCATCAGCAAACTGTTTTCTTTGGTAGACTTGTGGGGA
Source organism: Formicarius rufipectus (assembly GCA_013399695.1). Classification (NCBI taxonomy): domain Eukaryota; kingdom Metazoa; phylum Chordata; class Aves; order Passeriformes; family Formicariidae; genus Formicarius; species Formicarius rufipectus. The sequence continues at coordinate 295,454 of VXAU01001802.1, forward strand.
ATGTTTATACTGAACCTTTTTCTAGGCCTGTCTTTGGTAGTGCAGTTTGTTTAGTAAGACCCAGTGCATCCTCTCAAAACTGCTTTTTTTCCTAGTCTCTTTCACAAATAAAATTAGAAATTTACCTCTATTTATATCTAGAATAAAAGCTTCTACCAAGGTCACATCTACTGGACAGGCATCCCAGGGGAATCGCGCTCACCCCCCAGGCATGTGAGTGTGAGCACAGCCATTAAACATCCCATTTTACCACAGCCCTTCCCTTAGTCACTTTGAAAGTTGTGTTGCTGAGCCAAATTAGTCTGAGTGGGACAGCATATAAGCATGTTTCCACTTTATAGCCCTGGGAGCAGACCTGCAGGTCTCTTCAGTGCTCTGGGACATGATTGTTGGCTCATATGTAGGGTCTGGCAGGATCATATAATGCAAGTTTTATATCTTTCTTGAAATAACCCAAAGGTAATGCCCACCAAATAAAAAGGAATAGAGAATGAATGAATGTTGTTTGGGGCAGTTAATCAGTGCCAGATTGATAACCTAGTGGAGGAGAGTGGCTAGGCAGCATGATGGGGTCATGGCCACTAATGGAGCTCGTACCCTGAGCCTTTCTTGGAGATGACTGGAGAGGTCCAGCTCTCAAACTGTGCATCATCCTCACAGGCACAGTCCAGAGAGTAGGGCTTTGGGCTCCTACCTTATTTATACACTAACTGTATGTCAACCATTCTGCTGTCACCTCACATCTTCCTATTGCAAGTCTTGGGATATTTCATGTTCACAGCTGTTTTATTCATATTTGCTAGGACCGTGCACCAACAGTGAGACTTAACTCTTGAAGTTGATGAGTTGCACTAAAAAAAAAGGATAAAAAAGGTGTTGGTCTCTTGTGCTTACAAAGAAAAGACAGAAAATATGGCATTTTCAAGCTGAAAATCCAGGAAGAAGAAAAAGTCTATTTCAAAATATCATTATTTTAATGTTCTGATTCATGTGTTTTGAATGTCCAGAGCTGGCAGATCTATAACATAAACACAAACTTTGAGCTTACAGGGTGTACATCTGAAATGAAACAGATTTAATCAGCTTAAAGAACACTTACTGTGTTTCTCTAAAAAATGTGGAAACAATGTCTCAGTTCATATTTTGCTGTCAGACCAATTCTGACATAAACAACAAGTACATTCTGAATTCAGCTTTCACTTCTTTATGCATTATGTTCTTGTCTTGCAACTTCTTACCAATACTTAAAACGCCAATACCGTATTTATTTTAATCCCACTGGTTTACTGTCTCTAAGGCTGAAGTCGAACTCCCACAGATGTCAGTAAGACCAGCAAAAAACAAAATTGTTTCACAACTGGCCTCAACTGCTTAAATTCCCCCTTTTCCTTTTTTTCCTTTTACAGAGGACTGCAATCATTCCTGAGAAAGATTATGATCCACTTCAAACCCTAAAAGTTTCTACTCTTTTTTCCAAAAAGAGACTTTTTTTTTTTTCTGTATTACAGTTTCCTCGAGCACTGAAATAAGTTTGTATTTATTATGGAGATTTCAGAGTCAATATGTTTAAAAAGTCAGATTTCTAATAACATTTCAAAGAACCTTACTTTGGTTTTCTCCTTTCAGAGCTCCTGAATTTCAAAATACACAAATTTCCTGTACTTTATTTGCCTCCCTAGCACTATAAAAGAGAGCTCTGAGACTTAGTAATAAAAATAATGAAAATAAGCCTATCTCTTGGTAGGTCTTCCAAGACCCCTGAAAATCTGTGTATTTTTTTCATCACTACTGAGTCCTGAGCTGACACTTTGTAAGATTTCTAGTAGATTATGCTAGTTTGATGCATGGGCGTAGTTGAATTTCCTTTTCCCCTTGTTCAAGTTTTGCCCTTATCAACATTGAATATCAGCTGCCTTTTTTGACTTGCTACTATGAGATCTTACTGTGGCTCTTCATAATCAATTCTTTTAGAATATTTTGGATAATTTTGTACTTTTTGCAATCATTATCCTTATCTGTCCATTTTCTCGCAAATACAGGAATATATTGAGATCCTAATGGTGTTCTACCAGCTAGTTGACTTCATTGTATAAATTGATCATGTATTTAATACCTGCATCCCAGGTGTTGTTTTTTTGTTGTTTGGTTGATTGGTTTGGTTTTTTATTTAATTGAAAAGAGAGTAACAGGTTCTTATAAGTAAAGTTGAGGTGCTGTCTTTGGTCTGTTGGTCTATCTCCCAAATCCACGGTAACTGCCAACCTGAGCCCATCAGCAGCTGTGGCAGCACCACAGGGGTAACACATTTCAAATGAGGAAGAAGCTACTGCACAGCACCAATTGCAGCCAGAGAAGAGAGGAGTGAGGATATGTGAGAGAAACAACTACAGACACCAAGGTCAGTGCAGAAGGAGGGGGAGGAGGTGCTCCAGTTGCCGGAGATGAGATTCCCATGCAGGCTGTGGTGAAGGGCATGGTGAAGTAGCTGTGCCCCTGCTGCCCATGGAGGTCCATGGTGGAGCAGATTTCCACCTGTAGCTCATTAAGGACCACACACTGGAGCGGGTGGATGCCCAAAGGAGGCTGTGACTCTGTGGGAAGCCCAAAGTGGAACAAGCTCCGACAGGACTTGTGTCTCCAGAGTCCACTCTGAAACAGCCATGCTGGCAGGACGTGTGACCACGTATGAAGGACTCGTGCTGGCAAAATTGGTGGAAGACTGTCTCCTGTGGCAGGAACCCCACATGGAACAGAGGAAGAGTGTGAGGAGTCCTCCCCTGAGGGGAAAGGAGCAGCAGAGACAATGTGCCATAAACTGTGTCTGTAACCTGCATTCCCCATCCCCCTGCAACACTGAGGGTAGGAGGCAGAAATTTTGTAAGTAAAGCCTGTGAAGGACGGGGTGGAAGGAAAGTGGTTTAAGATTTGGGTGTATTTCTCAGTATTCTACTCTGATTTTATTGCTAATAAATTAAACTAATTTCCCCAAGTTGAGTGTTTTGCTCATGGCAGTAACTGATGAGTGACTCCTTCCTGTCCTTACCTCAATCTATGAGCCTTTCATTGTATTTTTCTCTCCCCAGTCCAGCTGAGAAGGGGAGTCATAGGACAGCTTTGGTGGGCACCTGGCAACTGGTGAAGTTTTGAAACTGAGAAGAATTTAAGACCAGGAAGTCTGGTGGTGCTGTAAATTTCAAGATTTTTCTTGTTCACAAAAGAAAATAATTTTCTACTCTGTCTCATTTATGTGCTCAAACTTGCAAATGGTTCTGTTTGGATATTACCACCAGAATAGAGCATTCTCAGAGAGACATGAGACAGCTCTCCCTGTATCTTTTGCAAGATTTAAAGAGAAAAATGTTTGATTTCCTTTACTGTGGGGCTCATAACATTACCAAACCCAAGAGCTCACTAAGTGGAGCTGAGTTTTTTACTTGCTCTCCACAGGATGCTCAAAGACTGTTGCCAAAGGGTCTGAAAGGATTATTTTCAGTAGTGTTTACTCTATGGAGTCTGACTCAATACTGGGAAATTTCAAGGGGATATAAATACTACAGACATATTTAGGGGCCCTTGTATGCAGAATAAATCAGAAGACAGGTAGAATAAAGGCCTAGGATTTCTATTCGCCCTTAGGAATAACTAGAGGTAGCACTGAGCAGGCAAGTTTATGTAGATAAGGAGAAACCCATAGCCTGGAAGACAAGTTCTCATTTTGCTTAAGACAGCTCTGGTGTTGCACTGCTTGAACTGTCAGAAGCAGCACCAGGATCAAGTAAAGCCACATGAGGGAGAGAGTTTTGTGGTAACTTGCAGAAGGGCAGAGCTATCACACTTCCATCTCCCTCTCAGTAATTTCCAAATCCTTCATTTCATGAGTTCTCCTGTAGTCTGCAAGTCTTCTGTTCTAGTACAGCACATAGGAACCCTGGGGGCATCACTCTTGGAACAACCCTTTGCTGAGCTTCAGTTGCTGCCTGAGCCCTCTGCTGTGCCTGGTCTGCTCACCTGCATCCTGCCTGTCAGCTGCAGAGAAAGCCAAGCAAAGAAGAAAAAGGAGGAGAGGGAGGATGGAGAGGATGATTTTTTTTTGTGGTCTAAGGTAAGACAGCTATTCTTTGGAAACTGTTCTTTATAACTCATTGAAAATACAAAGTGAAATGTAAGATACAAATGACTGCTAAAGCTACATTATAAGAAAGTACAATTAATTTATGCTTATGTCAGTTGGAATTGGAGTCTAGTCCTTCTCTTGAGCTGTGAAAGCAAGAAAGCCCAACCCTTAATTACTACATGCTGCCTGTGCTGCAAGAAATACCATATATTTAAAAAAAATAATAATTGATAGTTTTGTCATTCATGTAACTTAAGACTTCATCCAGCCTATGAATCAATGGTTTGGTTAAGTTGTCTCTTGGCTTCCCAAGCTTGTCAATTAAGCGAAAACATGCTTGGCTTCTCCCCCATTCACAATGGGGGCTTACACTTATTTTTGTTTCCCATGCCTGGAGATACGTGTTGTAGGAAGAAGACTATGCTTTGCAGTTCACTTACTCCAGTAGAATTTGATTCCATCATATGAATGAGAGAACTGGAAATCATTGATGAACTGAGTGTATTGAATTAGCATTCTAAAAAACACATTTTTGTGTGAAAAAAATAAGCCAATGCTCTCCAGTTAGAATATAAGAGAAACAGTCTTCCTGAGAATGTAACACCATAAATTTGAAGAAAAAAAATTAGACTTAACCAGAGTTTTGCTGAGTCTTTAGAAGCAAATTGACCTTTTAGTCACTTCTGAACATTATCCTGTTTTACAGCATTGTAATTTAGCGGTTGTTAGACAATGTGGTTCTTGCCCCCCCTGATCACAGCAGCCCAGTCCTGAGCGTGACCTGTGCCACACGGGGCAAGTGCACAGCAGGAGGGAAAAACTGAGCCATGGGGATGGGAAGCCAGAGCAGGTTTTAGGCACTACTGTGTGCACGAGTCTTTCCCTGCCCTACAGCTCTGGTAGGACTAGGGCCCAGCATACACATTCACCAGGTCGCTGGCTTGACCTCTTCGAAGGAAATGGGTGACCATTGGGTCCCCAAAATTTGATGCCCCTTGTTAGCATGGGCTGTCACCAAACTGAGTGGGTACACGGGGTCAAGACCCTGCTTTCCTTCACCCCACACGCAACCTCTGCCGATTCTCTCCGTAGAGAATTAACCAGCCAGTTGTCTTTATGTTAGGATATTTCCACAAGAAGAGCTAATTGCTAAGGACAAGAAGGAAGAGCTCAGCTGATGTATATGTGCTGACTAATACCAGCCCAGGATCTGGCTCATAGCATCTTGTCCTAACATTTTCTCTCCTTCAGGAACGAAGTAGCTTTTTGTACTCATCACTTCATGGCACACGGAGAAGTGACACTCTTCAAAGCAGTGCTGGTGTGCTGCTGGGCTCTGGAGATGCCAATAGCAGGATGAGCACTCCTCAGAGCAGTACAGCTGGAAGAAAGTTCTGCTTACCCTACTGCCAGGGTGGCAGAGATACTTGACTATCTCATGGGGTTTCTTCTCTATCGTGTGCTAAAGGAGCAGTGGGCAGGAACTGTGACCTGGCACTGAAGTCCAGTATCATATATGAAGGCAGCTGTATGGACAGTTTGCAAACAATGGGAGGGAGATGTTACACAATTCCACAAGGGTATGAGAGAAGCCAGTGGCTTATATAGAACAAACAAAGGCACTGCCCAGTTTCTGTCCTCTCTCTGCATGCATGGATCATACTCCATGCAAATTAGAAACAGAGAACAAAGAATGCATTCGGTATCAAGTTTTGTGCATCAAAGTGACTCTATTTTAAGTTTTTCCCAAGTATCAAAAGATGCCCATATGGCACAAAAACAACCTAAAAATGGTACAGAAAAATGAGAATCATATTCACTGCAGCAAAATAATGGTAGCAGTTCAGAAACTAACAGATGTCTATGGTTTGGTATTTTGAAATTTGTTACTCTGTCACAGTGACATTTACAGTATGGTTACAATAATTCTATGATTTGATCAACTGGAATTACTTTTATTTTTAGCATTCTTAATATATTTGATCTTACCAAAAGCACTTTTGATACCTTCCTTCTAAGCACTTCTTTACCAAAATACCAAATTAAGTATCTTAAGAAAAAAAAAAGAAATCAGTATATGTGATTCAAAAATATCTGGCAAAACTTTTCTTGAAAGAAAATAAAGGAAACCATTGATTTGTCATGGAGATGGTGGGTCCACCATGACAGTGCTATCATAGCAGTGTTGCCAGACCTCTTTATCGGAACCTCTGAATTTTAGGGTCTCTTTTTTTTTTTTTCTCCCTAAGACTCTAACTTCCACTGACACTTTCAGAGACACATTTCTGAATAGCATAGCTTGCCTCTGCAGTCATTTTCCAAATAAAGATTTAAAGACACTTACATAAAATAGATATCACTATTCCTGTGTTTTAAACACTGAACTAATCAGTTACATACCTTTCTCTAGCCCAAATCCTTTAATCTACAATCTTTTTTTCCAATGGTTTATAAGGTCCTGCTTTCAATGTGGTCACTAATTTAGTAAATTAATTTAAAACAAACCCAAGCATTGCCTAGACCTGCTCAGTAATTGTAATTGATGAGTAATTTTTCTAAAATGTCTAAAGAAGTCTTTTTACATACTCAAATCATTCTAACTTAGGCTGTTCCGTCTGTACATTTGTCTCCTAGGCTAGCTATCCCCTAATCACTTATTCCATTATTCTGTCACTGCAGGATTTCCAAATCATCAACTCAGCTTCTCTTGCAGCAATACAGGCCCGTGGGGTTTGGGGTTGCTCACTTCAAGCAAAACAACAGAGATTTCTGAACAGCAAAGGTAGTAAGGAAGATGACAAAGGATGTAATCACCATTACTCACTGAACCTATGTTTTGCTATATTCATACAGATCTGTTTCCAAAAGCACCTCCATCTTTTACGAATTTTACCAACATTCATGAGAAAACTTTTTTAAAAACTGGAGTATTTTTTAAGGAATTGCAGATATGAAAAGGTGCTGGTTTGATTTCTTGGAGGGTTGATGTTGGTTTTATATAACATTCTCCAAACAGCCACCATTCTGACTGCATATTTAATTTATGCTGGCTTCTTATTTGCATTTAAAAAAATGCATTTGGATGACTAAATTCAAAGTCCTCAGTTTAAGAGCCATTTCAGCATGACCTGAACTCCCAGAGCCCTTTATGCACAAGTGCCCATGTTATTGAACAGCAATAGCAGCAGCAATTGCAAAACCAGTAGCAACACAAGCACCCTTGCAGAGCAGTGGCAAGAGAACACAGGGTCTCCAATACTCCTTTTCATAGGGTGCTCCCAATTGCTACCAATCCCTGGACAATGTCAGATTCCCCAGCTGTGGCCAGGACATTGTATTTTCCACCTAGCCACAAAGTCTATCATAGCAATAACCCACTGGACCTGCTTACCTTTCCCCATCCAGCTGCTTCCTGCATGATGGAATAATGTCCCTCATTCTGAGACTTTAATTGGAGGTGGGTTTCCTATCAGGGCTCCATAAAAATTTTCTCTTGCATGTCCATGCATGTTTATTGCCAGTTTATTATAGAAATGCAACAGAAATATTTCAGTACACTGTAGTTTCCCCATTCTGCTGAAAACCCATGCTGTGTAGCATACTTTTACTAGCTGTTCTTATTCATAATTATGCCTACAAATCTTAATTAAAAGGAGGATAAAACATTCTCTGCCACTTCCTCCTCTCCTTCCTTAACCTCACACATCCTCTTTTTCTCCAAATCGTGCTTGCAGGCTCACAAAGGGGCGGTTCCGCAATGCCATCAAAGCATCCTGTCGCAGAAGGGCACCTGAGGTCACCCAGGCTGTCAAGAAGTGCCGCCGGCTTCCTGGGCAATTGCAGCAGGAACGGCATCACCCACGGCAATGTCTTTATTATAATTATCCTCTTACCACCGTCATTTGCATTTTAAACTGCGAGCCTGGCCAGGGCCCTGGGTGTGCAAACCCAGGCTACATTATCACTCGTACCCAAGCCCAGCCAATCCTGCCTCCCACCACCCCCACACCACCGCCAGCTCCATGGTTTCTCGTGGTGCCAGGGCAAGGATCCCTCTCCTTGGGACAGCACAATCACATCTGACATTTGACAACCGGAGGAGTGGGCAGCAGAGAAAGCAAAGGGAGAGTTCAGTCTTCTCAGCTGGGAATCTCAGGATGGCATTCAAAACAAAGCAGGACAAAGCACGCAGAAATCGTGGGCAGTATCTGATGAAGAGGTTATTAATTCAGAAGAAGGTAAAATGTTTGGTAATGATCTGTTTATGTCATTATAGGTTCTTTTTGAGAAACAACATAAAGAGGAAAAAAAAAGCATCAGAAGGGACATCAAGGACCAGTCAGAGGAAAAGTGGAGGAAATGAGGCAGATGGTGATAAATAAACAACCACCTTAAAAATACGACAGATGCATCAAGAGGGAAGTTTCCCCTATTACAGCCCCTTTCTACCAGGAAGTGTCACTGAAAGTCCCCTGTGCATCCTAATAGAAAAGCTCCTCTGTCTGCACATTTATTATTTCACTGCCTTAAATTCAAAAAGAAAAGAGAAAAAAGGGAAAAATTACATTCGGCCATGATTTACTCTTCTGAAATACACAGGGACATTATCACAGAATTTTTTCACACTCATTAATGCCAGCACACATTTGCTCTTCCAGAGAGGGAATACTAAGAGCTGCTCCTTGAACCAGGCTGCTTTCCACAGGCTCCTGTGAAACAACAGGAGGCGAAGGGCCCCCAGGCGCTGCCATCCCCTTGCAAGGACTATCAGTTTGCATTAGTCACAACAAGCCTCCTCCCATCACCCAGCTTTCACAGGGTCCTTTGCTTGGGAACAGTTGCTGGGCTGAGGCTGTTCTGCTCTTATCTTTTTAGGTTGCCAACAAAGGAAATTACAGGTGACTGACAGGCAGTACCACATTCCATAGGGTTTGGGTTTCTTTTTTTTTTCTAAGAGATTGTTTGTCCTCTGGAACAGCAGCCATCAAGCTTTAGCCCACAAATTCCAGACACATGGAGAGCAGTTTTTAAATCTGAAAGGCAAGCATAAGAGCTTGATTAGGGGAAGCTATTTCTTATGAATCTGTTGTGAGTACAGCTTAAAACTTTGTGCCTGATACTTTAAAACTGACATTTAAAAAAACTGGGGTTTTTTTTTTCGGGGCGGGGGGGGGAGGGGGAAGAGAGAGAGAGAGAGAAGGAGAAAGAGTAGTAAGGACAAGATCCATATATATTTTCTAAGCAGTGCCTTTTCCAAAAGTAAATTTTGCAGCTTATGTGTTTAGAAGGACTCAGCTGGACCATTTCAAGAGCTTCCCAGAGCACAGAACTTCTGTAGCTTGTTCCCGAGTTCAGCACCTTTCCCCACCTTGCTCAGGCTTCCTATTTAGTTTATCTCAAAGCCTGTTATTTACAAGAACACAACCTTTCTACTGAGGTGGATACTGTCACACTGAGAAGGTTGGTCATGTTTTAGTAGATGTTAGTTAACACCCATTCCTGTAAATTCTAACTTAGACCAGACACTAACATTTGTGTTTAACTGTATTTAAATTTAAGATAAGGAAAACCATGCTATTTTATAAATTAGGATTTATTATATCACTTGTCCTAACCAGTAAAAATTAAAACATATTCCGAACAGATTTAGGATAGGTGGTTTCAGAAAAAGTAGAGAGTGACAACAAAGACAAAATGTGAGGTTTGTTCGTGGTGTGATTTTTTTGTTTGTTTGTTTTTAACCAAATAATGAGATCTAGGGAGATGATGTCTCCATTTCCAAGACAATAGCAGTGTTTCATTCTGTTCTGTGAGATAATTACCTTGTCAACTCCAAAGTGTATAATTTGTGCATATGTGTAAAAGGAAGTATCTTAGAATCCTTATATAGTGTATTCTGATATTAATTCAAAGCCCTTACATTTTGACAGGTTTGCATCTTGCCATGGATAAAAGAAGCCTGGACAACTAAGTTAATAATAGCCAGAAAAACACAGTGGAGAGCTCACAAACAGCCTGGGCAATGAGTTAGGGGAAAAAGGGAGGGGTAAACCCCTGAAAGTTCATAGCAATTTCTCTTGTGTAGAATCATAGAATGGCTTGGTTTGATCTTAAAGATCATCTAGTTCCAATCCACTTGCCATGGGCAGGGACACCTTTCACTAGACCAATCCAGCCTGTCCTTCCAGGGATGGGGCATCCACAGCTTCTCTGGGCAACCTGTTCCAGTGCCTCACCAACCTCATAGTAAAGAATTTCCTAATACTATCTAAGCTAAACCTACTCTCTTTCAGTTTCCCTTTTGTCCTGCCACTGATAAAGAGGCATATTTCTTGTAGGCCCCCTTTAAGTAATGGAAGTAATTGCTACAAGATAGCCCAGGAATATACATTTATAAAGTATATATTTATATATATACACATTGTAAAGTAATTACCTTCACACAGGAAGTGAAGGAATAAACCAAGAATTACCAAGTTAAGAAAACGCGCTGAGCAAAAGGAGGAGGGAGCACATTAAAAACCAGTCTGCTGGTCTAGGCTCTGTTTCAAGGCATTGGCAGCTTCAAGCTCAAGTGAGACCCACGTACAAATAGCACAGAAGGGCAAAGTCTGAGATGTAGAGCCTTGGCAGCATCAAATCACCACTGACATCTGTGCTTAAAGCTCATTCCTGTGCCTGAGTGGTTATTGAGACTTGCAGCAGCTATGGTCAAGCTTTTTTGATTTACAAGATGCTACTGTGCGCCCAGTGGTTTGGTTATGGTTTCCAGTCTCACAGCCTTAAACACCCCCACAATAACCTCACTTCCAACAGCTGCCTTTGGCAGACCTCTTGGAGGAAGATGAGCTCTAGACCACAGAGTCAGAGTGCCTGTGGTAGACTAAGTCTCCAGACACAGAGAAGGGTAGGACAGGCAGCTGAGACATCCATTAAGAAGTAGCAAAATCACATTAATTCACACATAATGTTCCTAAAATCACTCATTGCTACCATGCAAATAGGCATATTTCCTGCAAGGATTTTAGTGGAAGAATGTGTCAATTCTTATAGAACTAACATTTCTACATGACTGTGATTTTCCTCGGTAATCATATATATTCCCAAAACTTCTTATCCAAACAAAGGGACTGCCAGGGCAAGAACATATCTGTTGGCCGTCTCACTTCACACTATTAGTGAACCATTACTCTCCAAATAACTCGTGGTGCAGGAGGATCACCTGAGCTGAGATATTATCTATTTTGCCCTATTTCCTACTTCCGTCATACTATGCTAAAGGTTGATAAATTAGTCAGAGCACTACATTGACACCTCCTGAGGAAATAATGGCTGTTTTTATGTGAATGAATAGTTTAACTGATGGCTTAAATGTCATCCGAACTCTCCATTTTTAATTCCCTAGATAGGGAGTATAAGAATGTGGTGACTGATATGGTCAGACCACAGTGTGTGAAGTTGTCTGTTGCTTCCTTATCCTCCTCCACCTGAAGCCACTCATTTTCTTCTCATCTGGACAGTGTGAAAACTCCCTTCCCAACAGGTGTTCAGCTCCCAGCACAACCTGGTCCTGCCCCAGAGCTGCAACTCCTGGTCAATAACAAAAACAATACATTTGTCCTCATGTTGCATCAAGAGATATAGTCCTGTTTACTTGGTACAAAAATACCTTCTTTTGAATATCCATAAGCAAATAAAGCATCTGCTTGCAGAGGGGTAAGCAGAAAACATTGGCATGCTCATCAAGCACCTCTCTCTTGCAGCAGTAGCTTGTGCATCTTGTACTGCAGATGATATCCAACCTTGCTTTTGAAACACTTCACCCAAACCTCCACATTCTCTGGGGAGTCATAGTATCATAATCCTGACAATATGAAAAACTGTGAGCTTGCACTTTGAAAGCTCATCTTACTGACACTTCATCCCCTCTGTAAAGCCAGAGGGCATGAATTTGTTGCATTCCTCATGAACACTCTCTTCCACCCTCTCCCCAAGCTGCAGAGTCATTACCAGCAGCTCTGTTCCTAGAAAACTGGACAAATAGCAAAAACCAGACTTCTTTTTTCCCATGCCTTTCTCAAGCCTATGAATGTGGAAGTCTAAGACCTCACTAAATGACATTGCTCAGTTCTTCAGCATGAGACTTTCTCTACCTGTAGCTCAGTAACAATGCTGCAAATGCTCTGCTGCTGGCCTTACAAGCTAGGACAAAAACAATTGCCTGCCTTCCCTGCAACGCCATTTCTCTAACTAAGGTCCAGCCTTTCAGGTGGTTATCAGGTCCATTTTTATCTCTTGTTAGCTGCCTGAACCATCTGGACTTAGAGAAATGACTTTGTATTAATACACCAGGTACCTAAACAGCTTATTTTCTAAGAGTGAAAATTTTCACTCAGCTAAGCAGGACAAACTGCAACAAAAAGGACTTTGGAATCTGAGAGTCTCATGAGCACTTTCATCAACTTTCCCTTCAGTGCAGTGTCAGACTCTGAGACCCCCTGAGGCAGAGCCCATGCTCACAGCACCCACCTCCCCACAGCAAAGCCAACCTGCAGGGCATGTCAAAGCCCATGGAGCACCTTAGGTACAGGGTATCTTCTATCCTGGTTCCTCCACACATCCTCAAAAAGGGGCTATGACAGCCTGCTAGTGGCCAGCCCAGCACTACTTCTCTTTGATCCACAAAGCACCACTCAGCTTGGCAGTTTGGCTTCTCCAAATCATGGGTAATAACTGGATTTCAAAACACTGTACATGCAAAATACTGTGAAGGCTGTTTCCCACCGATTCTGCCTTCAACTGGCCCCATTAAATGTAACCTTACGGAGAAGGAGACCCAAGTAATCAAGGTTTACACAATGATCACTTTTCACGTAAATCTTGTGTGATTCCCTGTGATCCAGGTGAGTCTGTGGACATGTCAGTGTGGGAGGGGTGGACAGGTTGAGGTGTTGGTCCTGGGGCAACAGATGGCCTGCTCAGCTAGAAGGGGTGTCCCAGTAAGACCACTGCTTATTTTAGAAAGGAAAGTTAGTATTGCATACAATTCAGGGACTACAAGAGGTAGCACCACCAAAAGTCACATCAAGTAGCAAAAAACTCATTTAAGCATGCCAGCCTCCCTAGCTAAACCCATTTTGTTAGGGCTGGACTGTGCATTTTGCTATCCCATTGCAGTTCCCACATAACAAGCCCTGCCCTTGAGATATCCTATCCCCCAAATCAATAATCACTGGCACCAGCTTGCTCTGGCTTCTCCCAAGCTGCTTTGCAGGAATCCATTGCTGATGCAGTAGCACATATTGCTGCCTCCATTACTTTCTCTGACCACGTAAATCTGCATTACATTAATTATCTTCGTCTGTGATCTGATAGTAAGGGTTACACAAGGGGCCTCCAAATTCCCTGGGCTCAGCTGCACCAGAGGGAGCAGGACATTCACCCTCTAAAGGTATTAGGCCTCTCATACATCTGATGAAGTTACAGAGAAAGAGTTTGCTTTCCAGAAAGGCTTTTAAGGCTCTCCTTTCTCTGCTGTGTGTCAAAATCTCTTTCCTTTCTCTTTTCCCATCAGATGTAAATATGCCATCTCCTTTGAGTCACTTTTTGCTGATGCACTGTTTGCCCACTTCTGGCTTTTGCTATTGTATTCCTCAAACAAATAGTGTGCCAAGGCTTTCATAATTCATTTGTAACTGCATTTAAGCCCTTATTGTTCTATAGACTTTGGAGATATTTTTCAAGCAAAAATCTAGCACTACGCACCTTAATTCTATGATTCAACAGTTTGATACATATAACTCTTAAATATTCTTATTTTTCCCCTCCAGGATCAAGCCAATAATTTATGAGGCTATTTTTAGACTATATAAAGTGGGGATTTTTTCCTTTGGGTGTTTCCCTCCATGTTTAGATCACTATAGGTTTTATCCTTATAGAAATAACATCTTCACTTTCAGATGTTTTTCCAGTGTGTAAGACCATATTAATAAAATTTTATATTTATACAAATTTATGTTTTTTATTTTATTTATGTTCATATTCATATGCTCCTTTTATACTCAGCTTAAATTCTTTGTTAACTTGAGATCTAAAAGGAGGAGTTTTCTATGCCTTGTCTGGATTATGAAGACTAAGGACAATCTATTCCTAAATTATTATATTATATAATTTCCCAATCTTTCCAGGAATTTTCAGAGATTTCAAAGTTTTTGTTACCCAGTTATAAATTTTGTTTCTGTTTTAAAAGATTCTCAACTATTATTGGAATTTTAGGAATTATAAGATTAACTCTGAAGTAGTGAAAACATTGATAATTTAACTGCCAATTTAAATTTCCTCCAATATGCAGAATCAAGTTCAACACCTGTTAATTAAAGAACTCTTTTCAAAGTTAAAAGTTATAGTGGTAATATGTTTTCTTGTTCTGCAAATACATTGCTTTCTTTATACAGCTAGACTTCATCTATAAACATATTGCTGAAAAGATTCTAGTATTGCCTAGGACTTTTCTGTTGGATTAATTGCGGTTCAAGATAGACATTTACCCAGAGAGTAGTATTTTAAGTTATCTACAGGCCAATTACTTTGTGGACTTACATTCTCAGAGTCTTAGGTCAAATTCTGCTTTACCATTGGATTAACTTCTCTGATTGAGCTGTTTGTCAGGTTTAATAATCCTATTAATAAAAGATTAAGGATCTAAAGATTAAAGACACTAGGTGTGTTTAGAACAAACAAACAAACCAAAATCACTATGAAATAAGAAAAATATAATAATTTCAAAGACCAGAAAAAATTACTTATTTCTCCAGAGTTGGAGGCAATCACTGACTCCATATGGTATCAAAAGTTTTGAGACTTTCAATACTGGCTAAAAATACACCGTGCAAATGCTCATTTGTACAATACTGATGCAAGGACAGATGGCAGTTGCAGTCCCAGTGCTATCCTTCCCTCCACAGGGTTTAGGAAAGGCTTACATTTTATTCCTGAGGCTTGCTTGGATTTCATGCTGTAGGGTAAGATGTGATATAGAGATGAGGAAAAGAGTGCTGTTCCAAAACAACCATATCAGGAAAATCCCCCCCACCTAGCCTGGCAGAGGGCACAGAAGCTTCAAAGGGCTTTGCCCAGGAAGGTGAGGGCTGAAGCCCGAGTATCTTACAGGACTTACTACCCACCCACAAAACATCTCCTGCTCCCAGGAAAAGCCCACAGCTGAGGCACAGGGACCCTGTGAATGCAGAACTGCTTATTTCTACCTTCAAGCCTGGACACAGCCACCCTCCAAGCTTTGCTCACCTGGATGTCAAGAGGTTTTGAAGCCAAACAAGTGGTCTCATGTTTCCTTCACTTCTACAGGTGTAATTCCCTTTGATCTTACTGAGTTCTCATTCTTTGGTTGTTATATGAAACTTGGATTTTTTGGGTTGACATTTCAAAATTTATCACCCCATATTCCCGTATAAAATACACTCCTGTCAAAAGTGTCTGTATATGATAGTTGACCACAACTAAAGGCATTTTTGCTTTTCCTGTTTGTTAAACATAGTATTGGAAGGGATCTGTTCAGTACCAGGATATCACAAGCAAGCACATCATATAATCCCTTTCATCAGCTGAGGAACACCCTGCTAGCATTAATATTTCAGTCCTTACACTGTTTAGAAGACTATTACAGAATCCCATTTCTTCAACACATAGGAGCATGGAGAAAATACTAGAAAAAAAAGTTCAGCAAGAAGAAGTGCAGACTTTGGTTATGGCTCACCAAAAACAAACTGTCTGCACACCTTAGGAGCAGGGACATTGAGGGAGCTTGGTGTGCTGCCCTGAGACCAACACGGAACACAGGATGGAGTGGTGCAGAAGTGTTGCAGTCATGCTCTGTTTAAAACAATGCAGCCAACAGGAACTAAGCCAAAGGAATAACACAAATGGTGACTGAAATCTGAACTTTGCTTCATTAACTTGAAGATACATATTACTTTTCACACCCTGGCATACACTAACAAAATAAAACTGGTACATCCTTCACATGTATGACTGAAGTCACCCAAACTCCACCTAAACATGAAAAAACATCAACTGTAACTTTACATTTTCTCCTCCCTCAAAGAAAACAATATAAGTATTGCTTAAGTGGGTAGGGAGGTTAGAGGAGATTCCACCTTTGTATCCTAGGATGGTCAATTGTTGCTGTACCCACCTCCTCCCCCACTACAACACCCACTGTATAAGACTTAAACATTCAGCTATACTGAATGATTCCTTGGGAAATTCATAAAGCAAGCTTGTGTCAGTGATCCTACTTTTAGCACTGTATAGTCATCTCTCAGTTTAAAGTATTTGCCAACAGTTGTATTACTCTTATTTTGTATATTCACATGTGTTTCCACTGACAGTGTATTTATCACCTGCATTTCCGTTACTCAGTAAAATGCACTATTTTGCACCTGGCCATAAGAATTGCTGAACATAACCAGACTTCTAATCCAGCTGTGAGAATTCATCTAGGACAACCAGACTCACAGTGTATTGCACTATTTGTGAATGGCAGTTCTTAGCAAATGCAATGGGACTTATAGTGCCATTTGGCTCTGCATTTCTGTGGTTTAGTGCTCAGAATCTAAGCCCAGCCACCCCCAGCCCCTCTGGTCTGAGGATCTGCTGGAATGCAAGGAGAGTTAGTTTCTGCCAAATGTCCTTCTGCTTAATGCAACAGAAAAATTTGCCTTACTCAAGATTACAAGGAGTCATCTAGATTCAAGCCTACAGCCTTGGCATAGTAATTTTTTAATTTATTATTTATAAAAGAAAAATGAAAGGAGCTATCTTTAAATCTTGAATAATGCCAAAATAACCAAACATAACTGTGCTGGTTTAAGGGTAAAACAGCAGGAGAAACAAACCCAACTCAGAATGAGATTGCAAGTCAGAATAACTATTTAATAAAAAGATCACAATAACTACACTGATACAGAAGGAAAATCCATTTGACCCACAAAAACCAGATGTACAGCCCAGCACTGTGGGGAACGAGCAGAATGGAGCTTGCCAACCCCTGTGCTAAACACCACATGGTCCCCCTGAGATCAGAGTAAAAAGAAAGAAGAAACCTGCTGGTGAGGATGATGGTCAGTCTGGTTGAGATTAGCAGTCTCAATACTGTTGAGGCTCTGGTCCGCTTCTGGATCTGACAAGTGGTACCCCAGTCCCAAAACCCAAGCTTATGTGCGCTTGGGCTCAGACGGGAACACGCAGCCCCTCCCCCTCACAATGGGTGATTTACTCTGTGAGCTGAATCATGGCATATTTTTGGAGTCCCTGATGGCCCATTACCAGACATAACCCCTCAAGTGGATGTAAAGGCACTAGTGGCTCCCTGGAGGGGAGTTATCACACCTGAGTCATAGGTGTGAAAACAGGAAAACTTCCTTATCCCACAGAAGTTCCTAAACACCCAGTTTGTAGCCTGAGGGGTTGGGTGTGCCCTGGGCAGCTGCTGCAAATGAGTAATTGTGAGCAGTTCATGAGAAATGACATAGAGGGTTTAAAATGCACACCCACCTAATGACAAACTGGTCCTGGCTACTATAACCAGGACAACAACATAAGAGCGTAGCCCTTTAACCAGCAACAAAAGCAAAAACAACCATTAGACCCAGGCCTGAATTAACAAACAAGCCTGAATATATAAGTGTGGTGCTAAGGGAACTATTTGTGTGTAGGAAGACAGACCTCTCATTAAGGAACTGTACTCATTTTGTAACAAAGGTGTTTGTCATTCATGAGTTAAGGATGACAAAAGAATGTCAGAAAATTTTGGTTCTATATAAAGCTGAGAGGGAAGTCTGTCACTTATCTGTCAAATTTTTATGGCTGTGAAGTTTCCCAGTTAGTTCCTTTATAACAATAAATGTGAAGGCACCAAGGGACTGAAAAAGTCCAGTATACATCAAATGCTTCATAAACGAGTCACTGGAGATTCACAATGCTTTAGTGCAAAGCACTGTTTGCTGTGGAGGTCATTGGTGAAGAGAAAAGCTGGTCAGCCGAATGCCAGTGCTAAGTTTTTCATTCAGTGCTCAGCCTAGGTGAGTTGAATGCCATTGCCCACTGAGTCCCAGGGAGGAATAAAATCCACATAACCTGGGACTAGGGGATGTGCTAACGTTCTGGCTTCCTCAAATGCCTTGCAGGCATGGGGTGTCTCCCCTGGGTGCCTGGATATTCAGGGTACCCATCAACCTGCCTCACCACCTGCATGTGACTGACAAGGAGATGCTGAAACCACACACATAAATACTTGAATTTAGTTCTGACACCAAACTTTAGAAACAAAAAATCAAGTCTGACAAAGGGAGAGTAAGGGAACAGGAAAAGATTAAATGCATTCCCTACCTCATAAGCATCACTGTCTTTTGTTAATTATTGCAAACATCTTTGAAGACACATGTGAGTGACAAAGACAGGTGAACACTGGCCAGACCAGGTGTAAATACTGTAGCAACCAGTGACCCCAGAGGAGGAGAAAGGGGAGGGAAAGAAGAAAAGCAGCAGAGTGCTGCTTCTGGCACAGAGGCTGGGGTAACAGCTCTGGCTTTCTTAATAAAGCCTGTGTCCAAAGATGCAGGTTTCAATGAGAGGAAGTGTAATTATAAGCTTTGCTTTGATAGTGATTCAGGTCTGAACCACTCCCAGCACCTTCAAAAATCTCCAGGGAAAGAAGATTTTCAAGTGCAAAGCTGTGTTGTTCCTGTTACAATATCATGAGTAGAAAATCACAATAGAGCCAACCAGTGAGTTGCTCTTACTGAACAGAATATGAACTTCCACCAGAGAGGTGGAACAGAGATGCAGAGAGGTCACCTGAGAGATTACCAAAAGGGCTATAAAATGTAGCTTTCCACATAACAGCAAGAGTCTCTCTCACTCCCAAGGACATGAATCAGCATGTGCAGCCCAGATGGTGCCATGTGAAGGGCTGCAATGCCTGAGAACAAATGAGAAAGGGAAGGAGATATTTATCAGGAAGGAGAAAACCACAGCCTAGCAGATCCAAGGCCTGTTCTTGGTAAAAGAGCCATCCAGCAACCTGGCTAATGAAAACAGTCTTTTCGACTTCCTGGGAAGGTGCAGTTATTTTGGATTTTTAACACAGCAAATAAAACCACATAGCAACAAAATATTGCAAACAGAAATGTCTCTTCTGCATCAGGGCTTAAGGAGTTTTTACATTCTGACTAACTAAAATTTCCTCAGGAAAAAAAAAAATTAAAAAAGAAAAGATGGAATCAAAGCAAACTCTCCCTTTCCCAATATAAGATATCTGTCTGGTGATGTACTAGCTCATATGCACATGGTATTACTACTAACAGCAAAATTATTGAGCACATATGATGTACAAGAGACAAGCTGCAACAGCAGGATTGTTACTAAGAGCAAGAGCATTCATTCTACTTTACTCTGGTACTGAGAAATGCAGATGATCCCTGGAAGAACAAAAATGTTGGGAAAGAAATGGAAGAAAAGAGTTAGTAAAGGTTTTGGGGGCCCTGCTCATTTATTCAAGTTTGTCTACAGTGAAAAGTGTATTTTTCAAAGCCTCATAACACAACGTATTGCAAAATGTGCCTGCTTTGCACTTTGTCTACATGGTCCCATCCTGGCCTCCAATGCTCTCACAGCAGGGTAGGGGAAACCAGTGCCTCAGCCACTGAGGCATTTGAAATAATACTCAGGTTATCACAGAGCACTCTTCACCATAGAGCTTTACAATCACTTGAAGGTCTTAGGGAAAAATAAAATTATAGCCTAAACCACAGGCCTATTCCTGGGTCAGCACATGTTCCTTGCTCCACCTTTCACCTGAACATCCTGTGCTCCTTCTAGAAGTTCCTTAATTAACCCTTACTTTATCTGACAACTATCAGATGTAAATTACTAGTCATGTGGGGTCATCTTTCCAAGGTTATGCTGCATGGCCTCCACCTGCTCCTGCCTGTCAGCATTAAATCTGGAGAGTGCTGAGTCGCTCCATAATCTGCGTCATTTGAAGATACAACTTTTCACCTATGCAGCAAAGTGCAATCTTAATTTGGGCTCTGTGATGTGAGCAACAAAGTCCCAGGAAGGAAATACCCTCTTCACAAAAGTTTTTCTGTCCTTTAGGGTGGAAAAAATGATGAATATCTCTTTTGAGATTTTATAGCCTTGCCTAACACTCTGATTTTTTATGCATGGTGAGTTTATTTTAAAAGAGCTTTCATTAATAAGGAACAGAATTCCCTTAAATGACCTTAGACATATGCAGCCTCACAGATGGGAAGGAAGGGTGCTTTAGGCTAAATAAGCAAGTGATGTATAGGGTATAAGCCGAGGAGCATTCTGCTCCTGTTCTCAGGCAGCACAGAGGTAGCAGATAGCGAGTTACCAGCACGCAGCATCACAACGCTGGGAAAGACGTTTTACTCCGCTTGACTCACTGCAAATGGCAAACTAAGCCATTCACATGTAAAACATTTTCAAATGCATTCATATTAGGCTGATCATTCCATTAGATTAGATGAGCCTTCTGTTTGCTTGGGAAAACTCTGAGGGATAAATTTTCTATTTGGAAATAGTGAAATTTGAGGCAGCTGCAGGTTTTTATTAACTGGCTTCTTAGTTAAGAACTGTGAAACAGTTGAGTGTTATTACACGGTGGTACATGGACTAAAGTGTATTTATGCAATCACCCTATCCATATTCATGTCAACAAATGAGAATAATAAATACTTTAGACTGAATAATTTTAGTAAATATGATACTTCCCAGTACAAAATTTTACCCTTTGGTCCTGCAAAAAAGTATAATAATTGAATTGACATGAAATTGCTATATATATCCTCTTTCACTCTATTCAAGTCTTTAAACTATTTTTTATTACTATAAAATATAAAAGAAAACACAAGGAAAAGAAAAGAAGCAAAACCCAGTGAACAAACCTTAAAAGAAATCATGTAATTTCAAATAGATTTTCACTTCCAGAACAACTTCTCTGTTAAAGAAAGGAAAAAAAGGTACATGCCCTGTAAACCCTCTCTTCCAGTATTTCCATATGACACCTCCCTATGTATAAAAGCTTTATGAGCTGCAATACTAACACAGAGTTCTTAGGACTTCAAAAATAATCTGGTAAATCTGTGCCAACAGGCTACATAAATGTATCTTTCCCAAAGTCTTTGATCTAGTAATTAGTAATGACATCTGTCTTAGAATCCTAGAATGGTTTGGGTTCAAAGAGACTTTAAAGGTCATCTAGTTCCAACACCCCTGCCATGGGCAGGAGCACCTTGCACTAGACCAGGTTGCTCAAAGCCTCATCCAATCTGGTCTTGTCTTATACAAGTTCATTTTAACATCTACATTAATCTGAATAATAATTGCTCATCATAAACTGTTAAATTATCTATGTACCTATTAGCTCATTATAATATCCAAAATTAAAAGTATTTTCATTACTTCTCCCAGGTGACATTCTTCATGAAGGTAAAGTTGCTTAAACATTTTCTAACAAAATAAAAAAGCAAGGAGACTATACTGACGAGACTACTTGTAAGAAGTACGTCGTCATGGCAGTCAAACGTCAAAACAATCCAAAAGAGAGCAATTTCTACACCTTTTCCTTCCAACACATAGTGTGCATGTACTCTTTCAGTTGCACTTTTAACATTGCATCTGATCTCAGGAAAGTAATTGGAACACATATTTCTTTGTGCTGTTCCTTAACAGCTTCTGGTTCAAATTGAAGGTTATGTCTTTAGTAGGTAGATTATTATGCTTGTAGGCCAGATATTCAGTGATATGGGATATTCAGTGAATCTATTGAGCCAAAAGACATCTGAGTGTATGGCCTTTCTACCTTTCCATTGTTCCTTTAAGCCTGCTTATTTGGCTGAATTCATCTACCGATATATTAGTCATATAAAAAATTACTTTGTAAATCAAACAAAATTGTTAAAAAGGCCAGTATACACACACACGCTCACACTCAGGTGCATACACAAAATTAAAGGATAATACATGTTTGCTCTTTGTGTTACACCAACCCAAGTGTAACAGGATCTGAAGATAAACTTCCTCAATCACGGTACAACAAGAGCTATTTTAAGAAAGACAGGATGTCTGGAGAGATCAGACCTTGGACATCATGAGAAGATCCTTTCTTCTTCTTAGTGATGAGGAGACACTATGGCTAGATTTAAAAAAAAAAAAAAAAAAAAAAAAAGCCAAAAAAAAGCTATGTCCTGTTGCAACACTGAAGATAGCTCATGCCTTAGTTTTTGGTGAGATGCTACTGACAACACTTCTGTGGGGCTATGTGTGCTGTGTATTTCCAACATTGCCCTTTGCCGGGCAGAATCACATCCAGTATGCTCCATGTCCTGGGCATTACACTGCTAAGGGCAAACAGAAACCAGATGGTTTAAGTAGATGTAGCTCCATCAACTCATTGGAGATGTGTCCATTGCCAGCACTTGTCGATGCAATTGGGCACTTCAATCAAGTGACTGGCATATTAATGTCACTCCTGCCCCCATTCTCACATGAAATTCCAGTAGATCGCAGTATTGGGAAGAGCACCCTTCTTAGACCTCCTGAAGACTTCCCATCTGGGTAGTATTTCATTGACAAAATCAGCCATGATCCATCAGAGCAGCTATTACAATAGAACTGTAACAAACTAGTTTGGTATTTCATGACTAAGTCTTTATTCTGTGCTTTTTAATCCTTGTAGAGCTTTGCTCATCTCTGCCAAACACTGCTATGGAGGGGAAAGGGGTAGGAATTGGGACCCTACTACTATGACTAGAAGATCCAAATCCTCATTTCCCTGTTAGGAACTTCTTTCTATTCTACATATACACTTATGCAATGATAGCCTTGCTCTTTATTTTAAGTAGTTCCTTCCCACACTAGCCTTTGTACCCTTGAGACATTCCAAGAGGCAAATTCATTTTTCTGGGCAATGTGACATAGTCTTAGTATGTTCTAAATCATCACTGATGTCATGGTAATACTGTTTTCTGCAAGTATTATAACATGAATTCATAATACTTGATTATATGTGACCATAACAATACCCAGTCTGCAGAAGACATCTCACCAGTGCCTTGCAGAGGGGTGTATATAGTGGAATGTACCCCTGTGGAGCTAATCCCTATGTAAATCTCTGCTGGAAGTGAAATACTTGATGTATTTCAGTGTCCTAAGTGGGGTTTTCTTCTGCTAAAAAATGGCTACAGTACAGATCTTTCTGACTTTTTTTCTCTGTCATTTTCAACAGTTGAACTGTCCTATTGCAAGAAACTGCTGTTATTCTTCCCTAAACACACGAGCTGGTACTTTGAAGTGTTAAATCTAATCCAATTTCTATTATTTATATATCAGTCATCCTTTTTTTTTTTCTTGTAGGAGTCCTCTCTGTCCTAAAACCATGTTGTCAGCAAATTCCATTACCAAACAAGTACTCTCTGTGACAAGGTCATTAACGAACACATAAAATAGGACTGGTGCCAGAGACCTCTTCCCAGTCTGACAGGGACCCTTCCAGCACATCCTACAGTTGTCTCCCTGTAGCTAGTTCTTCAGCCCTTTTCTCCAGCTCAGACAAGTTCTCCTGTGGTCCTGTACCAAAGGTGTCAGTGCAGGCAATAGAGGCTTGCATACTGCCCTATCTAGTCAAGGTTATCAAAGGCAGATAGCTGGCTAAGTTGGTCCGTCTCTCTCTTACTGCATTTCCACACCTCAGACTTTGCTTTCCTCCCTTTATTTAAAGACTTCCGTCAAAATGTCTTTTAAATCCTTGCACACCTGAAGTCAGAGTAGCATACACATAGTAATCTAGGAGGGATTCAGGAAAAAAAGACTGTGGAGTTCCTGCTGGAGTGGGGTTGGAGCCCCTTTGCAGTCCTAATTCAAGAGACCTCTTACCAAAAGTAAAGGCTTTAGCTCTTTTTCAGTGACTTGGTAGAAAATGTGCCTGGAGAGATTTATCAAACCAGATTCACGGCTGCAACTACCATCTCAAGTACACTGTGACTGGAAAAGTCACTTCTTTCTGCCTGCCCTGCAGAAGGGCTGACATGACACAGGTCCTCTTGAAGCTTTTTCTCAAGACCATTGATGTAATGAAATTCCAAGTCTCCTCCATGCTCAAGCCTTTATATTCCTTTCTTCAGCTGACATCAGGGCTTGTTAGTTCAGCAAAAAGTGTCTCTCTGTCATGTCCTTGTTATTCCTTGAAATCAAATACAGAAATGGCATTCCCTTTTCTTAGATCAAAGTCATACTGGTAGATAACTCTGATATTTCATAAAAACTAAGCCATGTTGTTGCTAGTAATGTGTAGTCTTGTTCATAGCTCAGAAATTAAAGCTTTTAATCATAACTTCCCAAGTAGTGTATCTGCTATCATGTAACACAGCTCCTCATATACACTAAGGTCAAAGTAGCAGCTCTGTAGTTACCCAGATTTTTTTCTATGTGCCTCAATTGCTCCCAGGACTATAACAACTACTTCGCACATCCCTTCTCTAGTCCTTCATCTCCTCTCACTTAGGTTATTGCCAAAATTAAAGCACTGGACTTTATCAAATTGCGGTTCATGTATGTGTGATGATTGTCATAGTACATCAAGCTGCAAGCACTGCCTGAAGAGTGGAATGCCTGCCCTGGTATATCATAAAGGAAAACATTGAAGTTGTTGCTATTCTCACCTCCACCACTCCCAACAGCAGTAGCCCAAAGTAATTTTAAGAGCAGTCATGACTGGGGTTCTACATAAATGCAAACTTGGGAATTTTAAAAATAAGAAACATCAAATATGTACAGATAGATTGAGAATGGAAGGTGCTGTAAGCAGCCTGCATTAACAGCCTCTTACATTAGTGAGAATGGAACCTCTTTAAAAGCTAAGGCAGTTTTCATCATTTGTGTCATTTGCTTCCTTTTTATGTTTCACTCAACCTGAACAGTGACAGTTCCATTTGTACTTCAACCAGTGTCGTCAGGCAGCAAACCTATGTTGCGGTTCTTATGTTGTAACTACTTAGAAGGTACAATTTGAAGTAAACTATTTAAACAGAATTTGAAAGAAAAATCTTGAAGATTTTAAAGACTAAATATCTAAACTCTGGTTCAAAAATGACATGATGCAGCTTGCCTTGAATATTTAACAGGTCTATAATGCTTAGATACCATTCTGCCTTGCACAAAATACAAGCATATGACTAAATTAATTTTTATTCCTATTCCATCATAGAAACTATGTGAAAGGATATTTGTCAGAAGGAGAGCTAAATTTGGGGTTCTTCTCAAAACTAGAAGACAATGTACACAGAGTAGCACAAGCTGTTAATCTCCACATTTTCTGCTGTGCTGCAGCTCTGCAATGGAAACAGCAGCTAGGAAATAAGCCCTGTTGTTTTCAAAAGTTCAGTGTAATCGTAAGTTGACTTCAGTGATTTGATTTTTCTGTCTCTCCAAGCATTAATATCCTTAAAACAATCTTTGAAGAGAACAAGCATTCTTGTCAAATTGCAAGTCATCATATTCACAATCCAAAACATAACATGGAGAGTAAATATCTCTGGGTGCTTGAACTAATGACTTGAAATATCTCAGGATTCAGAATTTTAGGTGTAATAATCCATAATTTCTGCTCTTAAAAGGACAGAGAGGAAAGCACAGACCTCTGCTCTTTGTCCATCACAAAAGCAGAGCTGGTAGATCGTTTAGGAAAAGGGGAAAACCTTCTGGTCTCCAAAAAACACATTCAGATTATTTCTTCTAGTGCAATAGAAGAACTGCATGAGTGCTTTGCCTCAGCTAAATATCTCATGTTATATCCCTTGAATAAAGTTAGAAGACATAAAGACAAGGAGGTACTCAGAGCTCCCGTACTCTATGCTCAGGAAAAACTCTACAGCTGCAGGGGAGCTGACTCAGGATATCTCAACAAATAATGTTACCAAAAGCCTGACTGCCAAGGATGGGCACTCAGAACAGTTGCCTCTCAGTGGCCTCTTCGTACATCCCCTGCTCTGAGACTGTGCAAATGGTAATACAAGAACCTGTTACGCTGGCATTGTGCTTCTTGGGAACCAATCATGGTGTTAATTATGTAGAGCAGAAGCGGGTCCAAAGCATATGGTTCAGATTCAAAATTTAAGTCTCTCACAGTTTTGAGCAGTTTAAATTAATGAATCTGAACTTCTCCATCTCTGTAGAATTACAGAAATAATTGCTGTCTAATGTCACCAAGGAAGCTAAAGAATGTATGAGTGTCAGATCAAAATATATACAGCTTAAATTTAATACAAATCTTTTTGCCATGCCATATAATCAGACTGCACAAATGGTTATGAAGCACATTTATCCCTGAATCTGTCCTCACCTTCAGTCAAGTTTCAGTACAGTATCTTCCCAAAACTGCAGCTTCGTAGAGACAATATCTGGAGCAGCTTTGTATGGCTCTAGAATTAAGTTTCTGATCCAAGTTCCTATGATTATCAAATCCAGTCTCCATACTGTAGGGTAGTCAGTTTGTACTGTAGTTTGAGCATTTTTTCTGACAATTCAAGAATTCCTGCCAAAGTGAATATTTCTACTTTCAAATACAAAAAATGTACCAGAGTATTACAACAATATCCAAGATGAGACAGCACAAAAGGGAACCCAAACTGGACAATAGAAATGCTTTTAAAAAGTTACAAGAAAGTTTCATGAAGATTGCTTGTGTTACTCCCTTTAAACTTCATTTATGGTTTTTTGTTTGTTTGTTTTTTGTTTTGTTTTGGTGTTTTGGGTTTTTTTTATGTCAATAAAACTGTTGCAGTACTAAAACAGACTTCATCCTTGCAACAAAACCAGGCAGTTTTTCCCAACTTTGGCTGTGATCTCCCCTAAAAAGAGATTTTTTCCCTTAACTCCAGAATGGACATTTGACTCCTTTGAAAAGCTAGGGAAGTATATCCAGAGCAGCTTTGCTAGGCATAGGGGCAGAATGTCACACATCAGATGTTTACTCTGTTAATCTGCAGCATGAAACTAGAAAGAGGAGGAGGAAGAGAGAGGAGCTGTGACACAGTGTTGTCAGCTCTCGTCTCTGCAACCGCTTCCCTCTAAGATTTCCTCAGAACTTTAAGCTGTGTCTACATGCAGAAGTCACATCAGCTTTAGTGACACTGATATACTTAAGCCAGCAACTTGTATGTGTGTAATCATGTTTCAAATTAGTTATTGGGTCTACCTGGAGTGAAATAAATCAGTCTTAAAACCCACAGAAAATTCTGCCTATTTTAATTGATGCAAAATTACAGCATTATTTAAACTGCAAAAGTATTTTAGGACCTCAATCCTGCTGACTCTGAGAGACAGGACAAGTAAGCTTAGCTCATGGTGGGCTCTTTGCTCTATTTGGGCAGTGCAAATTCAAAGGCAAAAAGCATAGATGGGAGGGCTGGGAGAAGTTGGATGAACTTAGCCAGTGGACCTGGTACAGCAGGAATTTATTTATAGCACAGTAGTAGTACACATGTATTCCCTGAAATACAAATCCAGCTTGCATGAAGCAGGCATGTTTCCAAAGGTCTTTGGAAGGAAGGCAGGACAAGAATGACAGATACGCTACAGTTAGAGTTTAGCTGCTGTTCATCTATTTGTCCTTTTCCATAACATAATTCCTTGGTTCGTAATCATTTTTTTCTTTATAACTAGCTTCCTACTTGTTTGAACTTGGAGAACGAGGGCACCCGGGGAAACAAGGGTTTTCCTGGTGGCTAAGGGTTTGTGCAGAAGAATACAAACATTTTCCCTGGATGATGAAAACTGTATGATGTGAACTGGCGCAGAGGTACTAGCCTGGAACCTGCTTTCCTCGATTAAGTATGTAGCTAGGTAGATAAAATCTAAATTGGTGTAGGTGCCCTCAGGGACAGGCTAGCTCTGGGATTGCTGGCAGCAGCTGCTGTCCCCGGGCTGGGATCAGCCTGCATATTGCCGGTGCCAGGAGGCCAGAGCCCCTGCTGCATCCATGGCTGCTTTGCTGTTTGTCTCTCTTCTTCTCTGGTCTGTCCTCCACAGCCATTTTAATACTTACTGGTACTGACTATGCTAGAATTCAGACCAGGAGAAACAATGTGAATGCCTTGCAAAACTGCAGCAGATCACTCCACCCACTCCAGGTCGGTGCTAGCCAAGGAGAGGAGATGGGGAGGATACAAATTGCTAATGAATAGCTGTGTCATTTGGACACCCAGAGAACTGGCTGCTGGTCCCACAGACCAAAGTTCACGTCTTAATTTGCCACCTGCCTTTTGTCCTTCAACTGGACCATTTATGCACTTGAGGTGGCCAACGTTGTTTCCCTTCATCCCCAGCTCTCTCACCCTGTCTCACAGACAGAAAGACGTGTTCTTGCCAAAAGCATTTAAGCAGAGAACTGTGTGGGTCAGCCCTGGAGATTTAAACAGATCAGCAGGTGCCTAAAGAGAGCAAAGCTCTGGCTGCAATCAATGGTGGCAAGGGCAGCATGCATCTCCCTGACACTGAGTCCTGCCTACCACAGGCAAGGGGTGACCAGTAATTCACCTAAAATCTGTGCAACATTTCCTTCTCTCACATTTTAGGTGTCAGATAGTGGTTTCACAAGACATCAGCTCCTTAAATAATTTTCTGATTAATCCTTAGGCACCCTTTAGATGCAAAATAATGAATGTAAAAGATCAATGAGTGAATTATCGATCTTGTCAAAACTCTTTATAGCTAATTATAGCACCAAATGGTAACTGAAGAGGCTATTGGCTGCCCACCAGTCAAAATAAGGTCACTAGCATGTTTACAAAAAATCTCAAACAACTTTCAATCTTGCACTGTTATAGTATTTCACCTCATCTATTCCAAAGGCAATTCACAGCACCTGCATTGCTTGGAGCAGGACAAGGTCTGCACCTGAGTCAGGGGCAATCCCAAGCACATCTGTGGAGAACAGATTGAGAACAGCCCTGAGAAGGACTGGGGGTGTTGGTTGATGAGAAGCTCGGCATGACCCAGCAATGTGCATTTGCAGCCCAGAAAGCCAACTATGTCCTGGGCTGCATCAAAAGCAGCATGGACAACAGGTTGAGGGAGGTGATTCTCCCCCTCTGCTTTGCACTCATGAGACACCACCTGTGCCACATCCAACTCTGGGGCCATCAACATACGAAGGATGTGGATCTGCTGGAGCAAGTACAGGACGGGGACACAAAGATGATCAGAGGGCTGGAGAACCTCTGCTATGAAGACAGGTTGAAGTTTTTCACAAAATCCAAGATGTTTCCCCTTTCCATGCTCACTAGAGCAGTCCATAGTGGATACTTCTTGTGAGGAGAGCCAAGCTCAGCCTCCAAATCTAACTAGAGGTCTCCTGGGTCATGAACCAAGGCTATTCCTAGTAGCTGACCAAGCCCACTTTATCTTGTAGAGTATCACAAAGCAAAAAGCTCCACTGTGAAAATTTTTTTGGAACCAGTACTAGTCCTTTCTACTTCTGTGAGCAGACATTTTCTAAAAACATTCTACCAAAAATCCCAACCAATTGCACAGGCATCCCAGCTTATCAGCATCCAATCTGCTGAGATTCTACAGCAGAACTCACCTTGTGGTATGTAAGACACCTGTATGTAGTGGTACCTGTGGTATGTAGGAGGCTGCTGTACTGCTGGGTGCTGTCTATACCTGCAGGTAGAATTAAAGAAAAAAAATTGAGAAAATATGATGGTGCTTTCGTGAAAAGGAGTAATTTGAATAGAAAACTGAGAATATGTCACAGACAATGTGAAGAGAAAAACTGAGAAGGCAGGATTGAATGCCTTGTGGCTATCAAGACAAACTGATCTAACCTTTTCAAAATTATGCATACTTTCATGCTGGGATTCATTTCCCCTAACTTTACAGTAGACATCTAAGGACAGCTCTACTGTCAGGAGATTGAAGGAGGCACTCTTCAGGCACAAATCACTTTCTATTACATGGACAAAACACTTCAGAAGTAGCAGTCTCATGTAGCAGCTCATTTCTCTCCACTGATTATTGTAGGTTTCTTGACAGATAGTTCAGATGAAGACATTGCAGGTGTCTGCAGTTTGACTAGAGGAATTTCATTCTGCTTGTGACTGAATCACACACCATGTACCCATGAAAGAGTCTTTCAAATACAGGACAATCCAGAAAGCTCTATTTCAGAGGTACTTCATGGATGATTATGATTTTTGCTTCCTACACTTTCTCTCCACTGAATTGGTCAGCAGTCTGAAAGAGGACAAGAAAGTACTTCTTCTGAAGAATCAGACCCTTGATATGAAAAGAGAACATTCTGGCAGGAGACAGAGTGCCTAATATTCATGAACTACTTTTTTTTTTTTTTCCTTTTTATTTAAATAGAGATTTCCCTGTAACTTGTTCAGATGGCATACTCAGTGTCTCAGGCAAGCCTGTGCAGCTGCCTCTACAGCTTGCAAAGGACTTGGCTACATTACAAGTGTCATATTTTCTCACAGATAAATTGTTCTTGAATAACATTGCCTAAGTAACAGGGTTTCCACCCGTATCAGCTTTGCATACCTCCTTCCCCTTTTTCACCCTCCTTTTATCGCACAGATGCATTAACTGTGACCACTGCAAAGAAGTTCTATTTATGCTTCAGCTCCCCTGAGTCCCTCTTGCCATCTGCAAGGGAATGGATGGCATACAGGATCATGTTCCGTATTCCAACCTACTATCATTTTTTTAGCACCTGCTTTAAAAATCCAGGGCCACAGTGCAGTGGATAAAGTTTAGTTAGTGTCCACAGCAGTTGTTATACAGTAGGCTACTGACTGAAAGGAACTGTCCTCATCCTGCATTCCCACTTCCAGGATCCATTCTTGCAAGTTCCAGGGCTTGTGAGGACTCACTGAAAGCAAGGGGGTGGGTTTTGTGCATGTGGGAGTTAGAGACGTATGGATTTGCAAATTCTAGGAAAGGAACTGACTTCAGTGCACCAACAGAAGTGCATCTATTTTTGTTTATCCAAATAATATTTCTTATTTCACTTTAAATATTTAATCCACATCTTCTTCTTTGCAGTTTTAAGAAGGGACAATATATAGGCATCTTTATCCTGAAGGAATTCTATTCTCCTAATTAAAATCTCTTTCTCTGTCTAAATGATTCCCCTGATGACACAAATTACACATGGCATGAATGGTAGGACGTCAGACTGTAACCTCCCGAAGACCATGGACTCAGCATAGAGCAGACATGCAAGGTTGTTATTACACTTACAGACAGTGCATGCAATTTTCTGTCCCTAAAACTGACTAAACAAAAGATTTCAACCCTGCATTATGAAAATGAGGCTTAAAATCCACCACATCCTTGTCTGCAGGTTGGCAGCCCCTCTTTGTCTCTGTAGCTGTTCCTTACCCCACATGTCCCCAGGCTGAGCTACCCAGCTCAGAGCTGTGACTGCAAAACTGCAGCTACTATTAAGCCAGAAACATGACAATCTCCCTCATCCGTTCTCAAAGCCAAGCACTGAAAAGCCTGAGGAATTCAGACACAGTGTTTGATCTCTTCTTTTAAGATTAATTTTGAATAAATGGTAGTTGTCTGCTGCTGGATGGATGTAGAAGGGTTTGGTGTCCCACCCACCCTTACAGGAAAAATTAACCCAAGTTTTGCCAGGAGAACCAACAGAGAGAACAACACAAGCACAGGCTATTATTTACAATATTTGCAACACCATGTCATCCAGCCGAAGACAGCAAGATGACACAGTGGATAATTGCCAACACATTCAGCAGATTTGTCTGTGTTAATGCTCCTAACACTGATCCCACTGATGCGGGATAAAGTAAGGGCAAGAACCAGGGGAAATTTTACCCAATGTTCGGTAATGTGGCTGCAGTCCAAGTCATCGTCCAGATTGTAATTCCACTCCTCTGAAGACTCAGCAGAGCTCATTGCAGCAGATAAACAAGTCGCTCTGTTACCCTGAGGCGTGACAAATACCACTGTGAAGCTGCCTGGGTGGAGAAGAAGGGATTGAATAAAAGATCCAAGCCCACATTCCTACCTGGGAAGTTTGAAGAAAAAAAATATCTCAGCTTTCTACGAGGTACTGTCTTATCAGAACCAGAGCACATATCCCATTTCTAACCCCAGGGCACCAACCCAGGACTTAAAATTGAATGCACTGTCATCACTGATGTCTTTCTCTTTTCTTGCCTAGGCAGAAAATGTTGAGGGTGCAAGCAGGGTGCTTTGGGGTCACTCCTCTGCAGTGCCATGGAAATTTTAGACAAATCACTTTGAGTATGTCTGTATTAAGAGGGTAGAGACACACAAACCCTTTCCACTTTCTTTGGGCCTCCTCTAGGCCTGGAAAGAAAAGCAGTAGAGAAGAAAATAAATCCTATCTGCCCAGCTAAAGTGCAGAAGCAGATATCCTTTTGACAAAACAGCTCTACACAATTCTGTATCAGTACTTTTGTATTTTTCTAGCCCTGGACTGCAGGATATCCCCGCAACACCATTCAAATTTGCCTATTTGAAAAGAAAAAGCAAAATAAACAAACAAACAAAAATAAAAACAAAACAAAAAAAAAACCACAAAACAACAACAACAACAAAAAAAAAGAAACAAAAAGCAGGAAAAAAAAAAACAACACACAAAACTAACAAAACAAAACCTAACCCAAGCAAGGCAAACAAACAAACCCTTTGAGGTGCTTTGGCAGGAATGACATGGAAGACAAGAAGTGGTACTCAGTAATTTGCTTAGGTCTTCTGTGTGTACAACAGTCTAGGTGCAGTTATCCTTGCAGGAGCTCTGGATAAACCAAAGAAATTGAATCTCCTCCTGAACCCTGGGAAGGTGCCTCAAAATGAGTTTGTCTCTCCCGAGAATAATGAATTGCACTTTTATACTTCTCACTTGCTCACTGATGACCATTACGTAAACTATTTGTGACACGGGCAACAGGGCAAAACCCAAAAGAACTGTCATTAAAGCCGTGACACTGCCCTGAACACCCTCAGGTCACCACAGCCCACAGGGAAGGTTGCGCAGAGATGGCTTGCAGCAACACAAACCAGAAGTCAGAACATATCTTCCCCACACCTTTTGTTATTTCTCGCCGGGACTGCAAGGAGTACTTCCCCATTCCTTTTTTTCGCAAGCAGCTGAGAAATGTATCCACCTATCACTGTTCCCCCGTCAACCTGCTAATTGAAACTTAAAGACCTACATTAGCCACTTCTCGTGGACCTGCACGGTGGATTCACGCAGTCGAAAAGCACAGACATTGACTAATGAAATCTGACAAGTCTCCCTGAGCCATTCCAGGATTTCTGACCTGCGGCTTGCGCTGTTAGAGATAACCATCCCATGGCAGAGTCAGCAAAAGATGCGCGCTTCAGCTTCGGCAGGGCTGCCAGGCCTCAAACAGGCGGACCTTTAAGACCTCCTCACAGCAAGTTTTGTTGCTATACCTTTGCCACCTCCCTGCAGAGTTGTTCTTCCTTCATTATCTAATTGATTGCTGTATTCTAAAAGGACTATGTATTGCTGTTTGCTTTATATGCTGTTTACTCATGTGCAAAGAAACCAAATGTAGTGACGACCCTTTCAGTATACAATCTGGTTTTGCTAGCAGGCTGTCTGCAAAATAATTACTGAATTTCCAAAGGAACAGGCAATAAAATATAAGAGGGGGTTGCGAGTGAATTCCACATTCACTTACCCTCAGCAGTGATGTTATTAACATCAAGACAAGGGTGTCAGACATAAAAGAGGTGTGGGCTCAGCATGGCTTTGAACTAAACCTCCAGTCTTGTGTAACAAGGCTACTAATCCCTTTTACAATTTAGGCTTCCTGATCTCGCTCTCACACCACGCTTTAACCCGCTGCTGTGGAAGTCGTGACAGGAAAGCAGTAGAAACGGTGGAACACCAATGCCTGTACATCCCGACATACCAAGGGGAATTGCTCCTTTTCTCCGAGAGTGGCACTTGGCCTCACACACAGAAGACAAGAGACTTACACAGCAAGATGTAATGTTTTAGTAATTGCTGCTTTTCTCAGCCTCATCAGGTGAAGGGAAACATTTGTCACTTCTTTGAGAAATCTGCAGCAGTCAAAGCCGCTGACTGACAGTGCTTGAGTCGCTGCGATCCAGTGACTCCCACTAATGAGCAAACACTGGCTGCAAGATTGCTGGCAAACAGCTTTTCCAGAACACTTTGAGACAATCTGCTTTCTTACCAAAGGCCGAATTATTGTAGAGCTTTCCTTTGAGAAAGGAAAGGAAGTTTTCCACTGAAACTCTCTGAGTGGCTTTACAATTGGATCGTTTGATTCAGTAACTAGTAGCTAGTGTTGTAGCCTTTTTCTTTGAAAACCCAGCCTCATATGAAGTGAGCAAAGGACCAGTGTTGTGGTTCGTAGTTGTAGGACTGAGAATCTATTTTCATTGATTGGACAACAGACAGAAACGGTGACTCTGCAGCTGACTCCCAGGACAGCATGTAAGATATGTGTGGCATGCTGTGAGCTTTGTAGTCTCCTTTGCAGAGGAAAATTCCCTAGATAAGGACAACGGCAGGGAAGGGAAGGAGGAAGAGTCTGTAAAAACTTACAGTAGTAGAAGTCCTCGGGCAAAACTAAAAGCTTTGGATTGGAATGTTTTATGGATAGGAATTATTTTCAGGAGCTAAAGCAAAAGAAAGAGCAAATGTTTAAATATCTGAACTTGAATAATTGTTCTTGAAGTAAACCCTCACAAGCACAAATGCAAACAACCTTACTTCACCCCAGACTTTCTAGATCAAGGCATGTCTCAAGGCAGATTTCCTGACACCCACAG
Organism: Formicarius rufipectus; assembly: GCA_013399695.1. Classification (NCBI taxonomy): domain Eukaryota; kingdom Metazoa; phylum Chordata; class Aves; order Passeriformes; family Formicariidae; genus Formicarius; species Formicarius rufipectus. The sequence goes on from VXAU01001802.1 coordinate 330,507, forward strand.
AAATAGCGACAGACAAAGAAAGGGGAGAAAATTTAACTCTTATCTGGCTTAGGTGATTGCAAAGATTTTTCTCATCCCCAAAGGCAAGAACTCAGCACTCTTGCTTTAAAAATAAATAGAATTGTTTACTAAGAAATGTCTAAACCCCCAATGATTTACAGGTATCTTATGCTATGCATGGTGCATCGATCTCACATCTAAACTGAATAATCTTTAGTAATCACAGAGAGTCATCAGCTGAAGGAAAGAAAAGGCTGTTTTTCTCTTCCTCTGCCAGTTTTTTATCTGCACCACACACCGGTATGTCATGGACCGTTTGGATATCCCAGTTTACAGGATGACTTACTCAACAAACTAAACTTCATATCAGGACTTCATTAAGTTTCAAAAAAATGGGTCTCAATGCTCTTTGTTCAGACTAGTATAGCATATGAATTCTCTAATTAATCACTGCATTGATTCACAAATTCTCCAGCTCGCAAACTCTCTAATGATGACTGTGCTTGCCCTCCCACCTCGCTTACAGTGCAGGCGTCCCTGTGCCACACCAGCTGCTGACAGAGCCGTTTCAGAAGCTTTTTGTGTAAACTGGAATATTTCTACCTTCCAGCTTGGGAGGTCAGTCTATGCATTTCCATAGGTTAGCAGATTCTGAAGAAACCAACAGACGATTGCTTTGCCGGAGATGGCAGCTGCAGGAGACAGCAGGCTGCAGAGTCACCCTTATCTCTTTCTCCCACTGTCCCCTGCCTGCATGTTGCTCTCCCTGGGCCCCAGTGGCTGCTCCAGCACACATCAGGATGTGGCACCAGCTGTGTTTTGGGCCAAAACCAGAGCTGAGTGGACAGTCACACTCGTCCCTTGCCATAGACCAAAACTACTGCCTAGGTGAGGGGTGCTACTGTGAGTCCTCTCACCTCGCCAGTGTGAGGGCAGGGGGAAGATCTGAGCACTCACTTAAGCCCAAATCAAGTAACAACTGGTGATGCCTGAACACAGCAAGATATGAGATAAACATAGGTATGAAAACATATTAGCAAAACTAATAAAGTAAAGCACAATAGTACAATGCTCATAGAATGTAACATAAGATGGGTCGTGCCATTTGCAGATGGTGCATATCTCATAAAAGCCCCATGCCAATGATGTTCAGTAGTTTGCTCTATTTGTGTTGCAATTCTGACAATCCAGCCAGTATCATGTCTGATAGCAGCAGTCACCTGTTTTTAACAAATAATAGCCATTTCATATTTGGTGATTTAAATTTCCAGTTCCTCAGTTTGAGAATCCTGTGTTGGGCTTAAGGGACCCATTGGGTGCAAGTTGTAGACCAGTACTCCACCAGCGCTGGTGTCAAGTTTGCACTGTGATCTCTGTTAACCTGACCACAGCTCTCTAGTAACATTAGGTGTTTCAAGATTAAGTTTTCACTTCTTATTACCTTACTCCAATTTGACTGGAAGTAAATTAAATTAATTTACACCAAGTTACCTGCTTTGCCCACAACTGTAATTGCAGAGTAATCTCTTCCTGCCCTTATCTTGAGCCATGAGCCTTTTATAATATTTTCTATTCCCTGTCCTGCTGAGGACGGAAGTGATAGAGCAGCTTTGGTGGGCACCTGATGTCCAGCAAGAGTCAACCCACCACAGCTGCATGGCAAGGAATTTGTTTAATTCTGCCATAGGATTAAGCCAACCCTGGATGTTGTACATGCAGGGTAAGCATTACCCAAATTGCTCACTGTTCCAATCCCAATCACAATGAATTTCCACCCTTTAGAACCCATGTGGTCTGATACAGCATACTTTTCTTCCCTGAGACCTACTTGCTGTTGAATATGGACCATACAGTCCTTTATTTCATTGCATAATCTACAGGTGACCACTCTCTGTACTACTTTATGAGAAATAAAGAGTAAGAATGATCCTTCTGACAGAAGTAGCTTAGTATCTCCTGAGTGAGCTGCAAAGCTACTCTAGCTTGTAATGGCTGGGCAGGGAAATCTGGATTTGATTTCACCCTAACGTTGTAGATTCACTACATTCTCTGTTTTTTCCTTAAGGTTTCTTCAGTCATGAAATACACTATTCAAGTGAAAGCCCTTCTCTCATCTGTGCATAAAACTAAACAAATCTTTTTATCCATAAGTAATGATGGAGTATTATTGTGTGGAACCTCATTCTTCAGGGTAGACTTAAATTCACATTTCATGGAGTAGCCAGGAAAAGGCAAAACATTTCAGTAAGATGTAAAATCAAGAATCTCATCTCTGCCTGCCATTACATAGATAGGCAATGTTCTGTAAACAAAGTGCTAACCTGGCAAGTCTAATAAACCATCGTCTCTCTTTTTATATTTTGCTAACTTTAGCACCTTCATCATTAAACACTTTTTTTTTTCTCACTAACACTACTGTACAGTATTTTCAGTGAAAAAGCTGCTTTAAATTCTATAAAATACAGGTTACCTCTTTGCTGAACTGTCTCCAAATTTGAAACCACATGCAAGCCACAAGCCTAGAATTCTTTATTCTTGGCACAGAAGTTAGAATAAATATTGCATTCAGTTTTAACATTGACCTTGGAGAAGTAAAACCTCAGTTAAAAGAAAGTTGTTCAGGGATTCCTTTGGAAAAGACACAAATACAAAAGACTGTGAGGACTACAAGTTACTGAAGTCTCTACATTTAAATAAACATCCAGTCCAGTTGGGTTACGTGTTAGCCCATTGTTATGAGGAGATTCAATCACGCATACTTTTATCTATCTAGTCAGGGGCAGAGCTGTGCCTCGTGTGCTGTGGTCAGGATGATCTCCCAGCTTTCTCTTGTGCCAAACATGCTTGAGATTGGTGTCTCCTCAGTTCAGCCACCTGGAAAACGAAATTGTGGTCTCCGGACTCTGCAGCTCTCTCTACAGAGTAGCCAGGTTTCCAGTGAAATCCCTTTCAGGACAACATAATTGGAGACTCAGCAGAAGAATTCTGCATTGATTCACACTTCAGCTTTAGCAAGAGCATCAGCCTTCAGACCTCCTGCCACATTCTAAAGCAGGCTCATGCTTGGCAGCCCAGTTCCTCCGGTTGAGCATGTTGCCTTTATAAGCAAATCTGAAGGATCCCTCACAGTCACAACTGACAGCAGTGGTAGCAGAAAGTTGTCATCCCAAGACTAAAATCATCACCTTTAGAAAATTGCTGTTTGAGTTTTATGGATTTTTATTTTTTTCAGATTCTTTGAATAAACATTTGGCTGTTCTTGGAACTTCAATGAAAAATAAGGGAATGTTTTCTTCTCATTGCATGGGGCACACAGACACTCTACAGCTCTAATAGGAATATCCTTGAGGTCCCATACCTGCTCATTAGCAATTACATAGCCTTTTAGCAAGGAGGTGAGTGTCACATTTCAAAGCTAGGAATTGAAGAGTCCTAATGCCATGGAACTGCAATTGGAATAGCTTCTGCAGAAACTAAGTTTAGATTAATTTTCAATACTTAAAAAAACCTGTCCAAACTGCATCATGTCACATGGCCTCACCTTAACCATTGCAAAGAATTCTCAGCTATGAATAAAATTCATGTGTTTGTATCAACTTTCACCATGTGGAATTTGTCCAATACTTGTAAAACAATAGCAAAAGCCATGCTTTCTTCAGTTTTGAACAGGCCATGACCAATAAAACGGGAGACCGGAGCCAGTTCTGAGAACCTCTAACTATCCATGTTCAAGTGAACTGTCTCATATTATCACTGGATTTTTCAGCTCTCTGAGTGTTATACTACTTTAAGCTGTGGCTGCTTAACACCTCTCAACACAAGGTGCAGCTTGCAAGGAGAAAAAACTTGTGTACATTTTCCCCAGATCAGTAGGTCTGAGTGGGTTTTTTTGGCTTTTTGGTTGGTTGGTTTGAGGTTTTTTTATTTTTTATTAATTTATCTGCTTTTTACAAAGTTCAGAAAATATTAAGGTGACCTTTTATCATTATGGATGAGATCCATATCTGTACAGAAAGGAAATTGAGAGATCTGAAGAGAGTCTTTAGCACAAATATGGTTTCCACCCCTATAAAGTATTCATTCTGTAAGGGTACATGCAGTCCTGACCCAAACTGGGTGAAGAGAACACTTGAGGCAAGGTGAGTGCATCAGGCTGAATAGGAGTTTGAACTGCATAAGCTAGTGCTAAAATGAACCTCCAGCCCCTTTGCTATGTCTGCTGCAAAAGCTTTTATTTACACATATATATACTCACACACACATTATTTCTTTAATCAGTTGTTGTCTTTATTTCTATTTTTCATTATGAATAAACATTTTTAGCATCTGATAATGAAAAGAACTGTCATTTTATGACCATATGTATCATATACAAAAGCTGTATGCAGAATAAATTTAGCTTAGTAGCGAAATAAAATTCAAAGAAGATATTTATATGGAATAGCTGGAACTTGTCTTGAAAAGAAAAATTGAAATAATGCATAAGGGCATGTGGCTGACATGGGTGTGGTAACAGAAGATAGCAGCAGATGTGAGAAAAAAATGTTTTAAGTTAATACTAAGCCTGCAAAAAAGAATGGCACAGCTGCATCTAAAAATAGTATTCATTGATGTCTCGTTGCAGGATATATTCACTGTAGTATTCTGGGCATTAACAACAGCAACAACAGGGGAAAAAAACACAACATACACACAAAACAAAAAAAAAGAAGAAGAAAAAAAAGGAAGGGGGAAAAAAAAGGAAAATGTTTCCTGTAAAATTAAAATATTAATTAAAAAATAAGACATATTTTCTGTTTTCAGCAGAGCAATAACTTTCAGCTAAATGCCAACACAGAAGTCACTTTGCTCTATAAAATACCTTTATTTCAGCAGCCAGCATACAACTTAATGAACTTGTTCACTTTTGCAAGACAGTCTTCGGATCTGTTATCTCTTGCTTTCTCCCAGCATAAACACACTAGGCTGGTAAATAACGTTAACCACAGTTTTTAATTTGGATTGCTATTAGTTCCTTTAGTTTTCAAAGCAACCCTGCTTGAGAGAAAAACAATAGCTCTAAGGCAACAAATTCCGTTCACTTTGTTTCCTCTGGATAACAGTATTTCCCTGCCTCACTTTCAAGCTGATGCTGAATGACAGGCAGAGGTGCTTGCAGTTGTTGCTGGATCCTGATGACTCTGCGTTTCCATACCAACAGAAGAGACAGCTTCTTCTTTCTCCTTCATCGGGAGCAGGCACTAGGGGAAAGGGAGAGAGGTGAAACCGAGCCCAGACACGAGCTGATGGCTGCAGAAGCAGTTCAGGGCACCTCCGGAGTGCCAGTGGGACATGCAGCATAGGCAGTCTCTGATCTCTGGCAGGACACGCCAGAGCAGCCAAGTCAGTTCTCTCCCCAGAGGGCTCAGCATCAAGTTGGGGCGGTGCTCGAGCAATCAGGGGCAGGTTTGATCACAATTAGCTGACAAACAAAGTACCCTTCTGTGAACAAGGGATCCTTGACTGCACTGTGCTACAGGATTCCTCAGCGGCTCCGCACCAGCACTGCTGCTTTTTCTTACAACTGAACGTGAGTGATGTCAATCACTCTCCGAGTTAATTAGTCTGCTTTCAATTAGCAGGATAATTAACACTTCATTTAAAGCAGAAAATTGTTCTCTTAATTTCAGTACGGTATGACTAAATCTGAGTTTGCCTCCACCTCAACAGCTCCCAAAAACCTTGACCTGATAGTGCTGCCCAGGAATCAGTAATCGAAACAAATTACAATGTTACAAAGACTTTCTACTCTGGCTATTCCAAGCTTTGCAGGAACACATTTTTCTTCAAAGAATACCCATAGCATAGCAGGTAGATTCTCTGTACAACCATACAGAGAAAAACTCTGCTAGCCGGAATAGAAAAAACACAACTGACTACTACACGAGATACCATGTTCATTTAAGGTTGGGTTTATTCATAGGGAGCATAGAAAGGCCAGTGGTCAATCCTTCAACAAAACTATCTTCAAAAGAGTCACACCCCGTTTCTGAGACTATCATCCAAATGTTTCTTGAACTCTGTCAACCTTGGTGCTGTGACCACTTCCCTGGGGACCCTGTTCCAGCACCCACCTACCCTCTGAGTGAAGAACCCTTTTCTAATATCCAACCTAAGCCTCCCCTGACACAACTTCAGGTCATTTCCTTGGATCCTGTCACTGGTCACCACAGAGAAGAGATCAGTGCCTGCCCCTTTTCTTCCCCTCACAAGGAAGCTGTAGACTACAATGCAGTGTCCCCCCAGTTTCCACTTTTCCAGGCTGAACAGACCAAGTGCCCTTCGCTGCTCCTCATATGACTTCTCCTCAAGGTCCTTCACCATTTCCGTTGCCTCCTTTGGACACTCTCTAATAGCTTAATGTCTTTATTTTATTGCAGTGCCCAAAACTGCACACGATATTCAAAGTGAGGCCGCCCCAGCGCAGATCAGAGCGGGACAATTCCCTCCCTTGACCGACTGGTGATGCTTTGCCTGATCCTCCCAGGACAGGGTTGTCCCTCCTGGCTGCCAGGGCACTGGTGACTCATATTCAGCTTGCCTCTTGGGGATGATTCTGTGCAGGGTAAGAGTTGGACTCACTGATCCTTGCGTGTCCCTTCCAGTACAGTCTGTGATTCTGTCAGTCTGTGAAAACTTATGCTTGGAGAGGCGTGAACCCGAGTCACTTTGATTAGCTAAGACCCCTCTGTGTTATGGGAGATTTTTGTGCAGCAGGTGTTGTAGGAACAGGAGGTGGGAAAATCTGCTAATAACTGTAGAGATCTTCAGGAAACAGAAGACCTACAAAGAGGGAGTTTCTTGGTGAAATCAAGGTAACAGAACTTGCCTTTAGGAGAGATTCTTATTCAGTTGTAAAGCTGAAAGGAGCCAGATTTTCCTGTGGAAAGGCTAAATGAGCATTTAGATCTCTTGCATTTAATTTGATGAAAACAAACACCCCAGAAAGCAAAAGTTATTTTATCTATAACTACCAATCACAAATATTCCTGATTATATAAGGGACCCATTTTCACATAGTTGAAACAATTGTTCCGTTTTTCAGCTTTGTTGTTTTAACTGAATCGATTTTCAGGAAAAACATTTTCAGTATGTCTCAGTTCAAAAGAAAATTAAAATGTCTATCTGGACTAGGAAGGGGGCCTTCTCAAAAAAAACACCACAATCTTTGAAATTAAGAGACTTTAGTAAGAAAATGTAGACAAAAGGATGATAGTTCTTTACTATAAATATTTAAAAATCCCCACAAAAGAAACCCAACCAACCAACCAACCAACCAACCAAAAAACCAGAACAGAACAAACAGCAACACCAAAACCAAAAGCTTTCCAACAGATCAAGTTCTCTCTCTGCCCCCTTGTTGCAGTTGTACCACGGACAGCGGGAGCGATGCTGTGCCTCAGGGGGCAGCGGCCACGAAAGTCACTCACGGGCTCTAGGGAGGCACAGGTGGTGACCAGAGAGATGTACTGGTTCTGAAAAACTCACATGGGGGTGATGGTCACAGGGATGTGATGAAACCTGTCCTGTGGGCAGTGTACTTTCCTTGTCCTTTGTCCGGAAGTGTTGGCAGGGTGGGGTTTTAGCAACTCCTCTGCGGGTGGTGTCTGCCCTCAAGGAGTCTGTAGCAAATCCAGGTAGCGGCGACTGCTCTCTCTCTGAAGAACAGTACAGGGCGAGCAGAGTTGGGGGGCTGAGCCAGGGGAGCTCTCTCCAAGTGCTTCCACCAGCCCAGCAAACGGTGGCTGGCACCCACATGGCAGCTGGAGGTGAGAAATGTGACAAAAAACTCGTACAAACCTCTCTCCTCCCATCCAACCTCCCCCAATCCTTCCCAGACACTAAGCTGGAATGCAAAGCTGTCAGCCATCCTTTTGTTAACTGGTTCTAGGAACTGGTAGTGGGGGGTGGGCTCCAGCTCCCAAACCTCTGTGTCAGTAAGAGACAGAAAAAAATTCCGTGAAAGGTTTTGAAACTATAACACAGCAGCATTAAACTTTCATCATGACAGAGACTGCGATGTGCAGTGACACTCAAATGCATGGTTACTTTTGTGTTCTTTCCCTTAGACAGGGATAAGCTTATGGGGTGCTCAGAAACTGAATAAATATTTCTGTTAATCAAAGCAAAGGTGTCTGCAGATTTGGGGAAACTGCCTGTACTGCATTGCTCGAAAAGCGATATGTGATTGAGTTATTAAAGACGGAATCATCAGGGTGTATCCAAAAGAAGCATGCAAAGAATGAGTGACAGTCCTCCCTGAAATGAGTATATAACTATACATCCAGCCTTAATATTCTCCTAGCATTGCTTACAATTTTTACATAAAATTTCTTGCAGCAGGAAGCTTTGGTTGCTTGACAGATTCCAACTGACAGCCTACAGGTGAAAAGCTTTTTGAGATGTTACTAGTCTTTTGAGTCATTCAGGAGCATAATGACACGTGCACATTATGTGTATGCGGTTACAAAGGGCCAAGCTGTAAAAAACCTCCTAAAAATGGCTTTATTGATGTAAGCAAGTTTGTGTCATGCTTAAGGATGTGTAGAATTTGATTCCATGCACAGGGCTTCTTTTCACATTTGATTTCCCATTTTTCATTCAGCAAGCAAATAGCCTGTCAGTCTTCAGTGAGGATAAGTTCTCCTAGCACTGTAATTCGGAGAGTAGTTGCTGATTTCACAAAGAGAGGTGCTAACTCTCCTCCTTTTATTCAGGGTTTGACATAACTTTGGAAATGTTATTAAGCCTTTTAAAGCCTAGAGCATATTCTGTTTCTTTCTTGAACATTTAGGTATTTGTGTTACATGTTTAAATAGTCAGATATCACCTTTTTTTCCTCCTCCCAGCAGGAAGGAATAAACAGAAATGGAAATGAATAGATTAAAACCAATACAAAGCTTGCAGGCAACATTGTGCAGTTTGCTTTCACGCACATCAAGATTTCCTGAAGGGAATAATGCTGTCTTGACAACTCAAAAAAATGTACCCTGTAGGATGTGATAAGTTTCATTATTATCTGTGCATTTATAATGTACTGGTTCCTGGCTTGTGTGAAAACCCCTGCTGTTCTGCAGTAAGTAAAATGTACCACCCAGTAACAGGACAAAAGCCTCACCCAGAGAGGAGGCCTTCACTTCAAGAGTGCAAACCACTTCATAAATTCAAGGAAAGGAGAGAAATGGGAATATTCACAACTTTATGTAGAGGGGTTAAGATTGAGAGCTTGGAAAATGTGATAGCCTAGGAAAATGAGAGCCAGCCTGGATTTTCAACCCTTTGATACTTTGATTTCTTTCTTGGTAGAAAAACTTAGCATGTATAGGAAGCTGAGGTGACCATGCAGCAGGTAGAATCTCTGTTTGTAACGACATGTGACAAGACACTTACCAAGAAGGCTTTAGGGAAATCAGATTAGTTTATAAGAACAGACTGCTTCAGACCCATACTGTGATGAAGGCTTACAACCCTACAGAGAAGATGTTGGGTGTTGGCTGGCACTGGCCATACTCGTCCACTGAGGAGTGACAAGGCCTCAAGTCCAACAGTAATTCCTATGAATGACCTCTGGGAAACTGGAAAACCATCCAGACCCAAAAAGAGACTGCAGATCCGAACGTTTCAACCAGCGCACCTCAAAATGCATTGGTTTTTCCTTAGGTTTTCAGCCTTCAGATAAACATTAAAAAGACAGAAAATCACTCAGACACTCGGTGATTTGGTCTAAAGATTGCACCAATGTTCTTCTATGTTAGAAACCTTTTCAAAACACAACCATGTACCTTATTGTGGTGGAGAATGAGGTACTTTAGTTTGCCTACCCTCTTATATTTCCCAGATCTATGACCAATGTGATATCCCTTGGAAACATGCTAGACCATTGAAAAAAATAAAACAAAGAAAAAGCTGAGTTGATGTCAAACTCATGTAACATCAATTTAAACAACCAAACAAGGCATATGGTCAACATCCATCACAGTGAGCCATCTGGCCCTGTTTCTAGCTCAGTAGTCCAGTAAAATCCTTGTGCTTACTTTAAGATGTATGCTTTACTGTGTCATGTTATATCATTTTCAGACTGTTAAAATGCTTTAAAATGCAAGAAGTTACAGTGGAAATTGCATTTGAAAATAAGAATTATTTCAGTCTGCCATTCTCCACAGAGAGCTATCTTGCAGGGCACAGAACCAGTTCCTGTATTGTGTAGGATTTATGCGTTTTACTCACTACCAAATCTTTGTTTGCAAAGTCTAACCATGATGAGGATTTATGGGTTGCTCTTTGGAGATGTCAAACAATCTCACTGCAGAATGAGGGGATTCTGGTTCACTCTCTTGGTACTAGATGATTAGAAGGTGCTTTGGATCTGGCCATGATTCACATTTCAAAGAACTCTTACAGTATTATATTACTAATTTCATAAATATTTATATGGTATGCAGCAGGGAATCAGAAGTCCTAATTAAAGCTACTTACAAGAGGCACAACTGCAATCCAAGTACTAAAAAAATCACATTATGATAACCGTAATTGCTGAATACTTGAGCTTATGGTGAATTTTAGCTCTTCTCACAGGATTATGGTGTCTTAGTCATCCTTGTTGTATTGACAGAATGTTTGGAGAACATCTCCTATTTCAAATAAACCTAGTATTATTGCTTGACTCATGGGTATTTCAGTGTTTTTCTGTAATTATTTGTATTATCTTGCATTTGGTTGTATATTTTAGGTAACTGTTAACACCAGCTATACTTTCTCCCTTATTTGCTTCCAAGTTTTCAAAACTGAAATCTTATTTATCATTTTATTCCAGGTTTTCTCTCCAGAACACTGTCATTTTCAGGTGAAGAAGTGGACTATCACAACAATTGGTGGTACTCACCAAAAAAGCAACAGCACAAGTGGCAGCCGTATTTACTCTCCTATCGCAACACTGACACTGACTGTGGACTTTGCAGAGTCTTGCCCGCTCAATGAGGCCAGAAGAAGACCTTCCCTCCTGTGTTGTTCCCCGTCCACTCACAGGCATCCAGGCTTGGCATCTTGAACAAAGTAACTTTTGTGTAAAACAATTGCTGTAGGACCAACTGTAGCCTGGAAGGAAGTACTGTTTCTTTATTTTATCACAGACTCATCTACACTTAACATGATGTGTTAACATCACTTAACACCTCCACCATTCTCATCTACACTTAAATAAAATAGTGTGCATTATGACTGTGCCAAGACTGGGATATATAAAATTGTATATTGCTGAGTATGTCTAATTCTCAGCTTCAGTGAGATTTGGAGACACTCAACACCCCTAGTAGAGTTCATCAGAAGTTGGCCCATCAGGTCCAGGATGCCATTAAATTATGCTTTAACTTTTGGTCAACCCTAAAGTGGTCAGGTACTTGGATGGGATGATCACTGAGGTCCTTTCCAGCTGAACTATTCTATTCTGTTTAGTTTTACTCTAAATTTTGGTTACCCTATCCATTTACTCCTAAAGGTGCGTAAAGAGGAGGTATATCAGTCTGTTGATTTGTTACAACATTTACTTTTTATAAAACCAGAAGTACTAAAAGAAAATTATTTACAAAGTTAAAACATATGGTTTGATCTGCTTCTCTCAACAACTTGCTTCCTGTTGTGCTCTTTGTAGATGTTGTAAAGTTTCCCTTCACATATCAAATCCAGAAAAAGGCATTTAAGTCATTTAGAGCTGGGTTGTGCATCTCTATCCAAACAGACAACTCAGATTGTCAATTAGATACTAATATGAGTACAACTATCACAGCTTGACTCCTGGCTTATCAGCAAAATCACACTGATTTTGTAGTAAAATGGTCTTTGCTTGAATAATGCCTGTTTGTCAAAAACAAAAAGTAGAAAAATATTTCTTATTTGTTGAAGTGTCTCAAATTTAAATGAATTATAGCCTACCACTTTTTAAGTTACTTGGTCAAAATAAATACAAAACATACTGACATTATCAAAATGATTTATTTCCCACCATCACTTTTTTTTTTTTTTTTGTCTTTATCCCTCATCTGACAATACTGTTTATTTATTTTAATATTTTGGATTTTTCTAGGTAAGATATTACTTTAGTTTTGGGGTTTTTTTTAAGGATCTCCTTTCCTCCTTTATTAGAATATTAAAATCACCAAGACCTTTACAGGTTAGAGAAACTGTATAACCAGCAGTCAAGGTCACTGGGGAATCAGAAAGTAACAGTGTTCCTGACAGTCTGTTTTTCTGACAGTCATCCCTGAAGCTTTCATTAACCATGCTCATTATTCTATCTATGTTATGTCTGTGCTACTCAAACATCTTTAATGCTTTTAAGATATAAGGGAAGTTCCACTGCATGCAATATGCACCAACAGGGAGCAGATTGCTTCAGTGTGATATATGACTAGAAAAGATAACTACCAGTCAGTTCAGATGATACTCTGATGTGAAATAAAGCCAGATCATTCTAAAATAGCATCTAATTAATTCAGGGTCAGAGCAAACAACAGTTCACTCTCATATGCTCTATGTTTTGTTTAATTATTTTTTCCTTTATGCCTTTCATAAATGAAGGACAGATTTTGCAGTTCTATGGCTTTCAAAGGACTAATGCTATAATTTTGCTTTTCTGTATTTATCTTTAATTATTGTAGAGATTGTGTGGTTGGTTTTTTGTTTTTGTGGTTTGTTTTTTTTTTTTTCTTAATTTGCATTACTGGTGTTGTTAAACTACACTGCTATATTTGAAATACAAAAATGGTGGGTAATACAATGAAAAGTCTAAGTGGAATGTGGCTGAACAGAAGGTATATAAGAACTAAACCAACTTCACAATCACTATGGAAGTACTTCTTCAGGAGAGATGCCAAACAGCTCAAAGAACAAAACACAGTGGATGTGCTCAGTTTGTAGAAGTTACAATTTAAGAAACAAATATCATCTACTCAGTAGTATTCAAAGGTTTTGTTCAGCACAGGGAAATGTGCAGACAGGGACCTTAATACTCAGAATGAGTGACATTCCCTCCTGTGAACAAAGAGCCAGGTTGCTATTAAAAGTTTTGTTTTCTTAGTTATGTCTGTAAGACTTACATTAGCAAGAAATTTAAATTTAAAACCACAACACTCTTAGCTAAGGTATCTGTTTAGGCTAAAGCCCAAAGAAAAAAGTGTGACCTTTTTACCTTTTTCCCACATTTTTATTTTTTTTTTCCAGACAGAAGCTTTGGAAGCTATTATAAACGACTTGGCCAAATACATGTATGCAGGTATGTACATGCACATATAAAAATTACATATATTTTATATACATATATAAAAGTTCTCTCTTTTGCAGTAGTAAAATATATCTTGAAGAAAAGAGGTTATGGACATACTGATCTACAGCAGTCATGCAGCAAAGAATGTAAAAGGATGCCTGGGCTTCATAAGACAAGTATGCGTATACAGTATTATCTACTGTTTCCAAAGTCCAGTAAATTCTATTGCCATCAGTAAGACTTTCCAAATTTTCTTTCTCCTCTCCTCTCTTCCTCAAGCTCTGCAGGCAGGAATCCCCTTCCCTTTCCTCCCTTCCTCCCTCCCTCCTATCTCTTCCCATTAGAAATGTCACTACCCCATCTGCTGCCCCTGAACTCACTTGTGCTGGCAAGGACACACAGGCAGAACGAAGTAGCTGAAGTCATTCAGCATAATACACTACATAGACCCTTCCAAGGCAATTACTAGCATTTTCTCCCAAGGAAAAAATCATTCAAAAGGAATTAATGTTGCTATGTTTCTCTTTTGATGCCTGTAACACAGATCAGGACACATCTCCTACATTGTCAAGTCCAGCTCCTTCTTACTACTGCAGGCACCACACAGTTTATTTGTATGAGTATGCATGTTCTTTGCCAGCCAAACTAACTGGTGACTGAACAATTGCTTATGCCTTCCAGTACATCCCTGGATACAAGATATGCTGTTATAATACCTGAATTGCACGGAACTTTCTTTATGTGTCTATCTCAAATGACATTACAGTTTCAGCTGTCAAATGTACATGTTATTGAGGTCAGTAGGACTTCCCTCATTTGAAATTATGTATGCCTTTTTGCTTTTATCAAATGAAACTGTAATAACACAGCTCCAAAAGTGTGCATTCTTTTTGAAAACCACATTGTACAGGAACTGCTTCTTCTGATAATTACGTATTTGGCGACAGAGGGTGAGGGGGTGAAGAAAAGCTATTTTCCCATCTGCAGCAAGTCCTGACAGCTGCTTAAAAACAGCAATAATGAAGGAGACAAAAAAGGATATATTTGTGAAGGCTTTTGATATTAGTTTCAGATAAGTATGCCAAACACAAGGCCTTCTTTGATTTACTTCAGATTGCATGGGACGGGGCTTCGCACTGCTCACTGGAACTCATGGCAAAACACATAAATCTCAGGGCATGTAGATCTCACTAAAGATTTTAAAAAGGGAATACTTAGTCAATATTTTACTTCACATAATTTACACCATTCCAACTCTGGACAGAGCCAGAAAATGAAGAACCAAAAAATGGATCAAAGTTTACTGACCCAATAAAGTGAAAAAAGGACAACATTCAGATTAGTCTTTATGAAGTCTGAGTAATTAATCTCATCCTAAGTAGACTCCTCTTTGCTGTAGAGCTCTGAGTATGGGCTCAGGAAAGTTTGGAGAGGGAAATTAAGTGATAACTGTTGTCAACTCTAGATGACAGCAGAAGGGAGGAAGGAAAGCTTTCTATCAGCTCTGTTGCAGGAACCAGACACACAGAGCAAAGTTCTCCCTTCAGTTCTGTCCTTCACCTGCAATATCACAACAATTTTAGGGAAAGCTGTTTGCATGATCTTACACCTTCCAAAATCTGCCTCCTTTTATCCACAGGGGAACATGATGCAGCAGCCACCAGTGCTGCAATAGGTGCATACTTTGATCATACTCAGGAGAAAGCTTGGGGCTTTTGAGAGGTCTTTGCTTAAAAAAGTGTGGCTCCTGTGCTCTGCTTTGCAATCCCATCTGCTGGCATGTGCAATCATAACACTTCAGCTGAAGATCTACAGTATAAAACTCTGCTATATGAGGTACTGAATACATATGTTTATCTGTAAAGGTCTCTATTTGGAGACAGTTCTATTTATACCCTCATATACACAGTAAATTTTCTGTAACACCATATTAACGTGAGCTTATGAAAAACAGAGCATGGGAATTTCTTTGATCTTCAGGAGCAGCTAGTCTCTCCTACCCGTGGTACTTGCTGCTTAGAAAACAAAACATTTCTTCTAATACCCTGAATAATTCAGGCCAGCAAAAATCTCAGAACACTTTGTCACTAAAAATGGTTTTGAAACTTCAGCTGGTGGTTGCTGGATGATGTGAAATGTGTACATGAGGACATCATAAGGTAAGGCAGTTCCCTAGACAACTAATACTATTTGAAGAAAAGTAGTTATTGCTTATCATGTTCTTTGACTGTTTTTGATTGATATTTCAGATTAAGAATAAACTGATCACAACTCTAGAAAATTAGCTCAAATATAAACAGAAGCTGCTACAGCACTCCATCATGGACTACTCCTGGAATGGTTGGTGAACTGAAGGCAAGCACAGATGCTTTGCCATCACTACCTACATCATATCCAGGTAGTGATGCTTTGCTATCACTACCTGGATATAATCATAGCTTCTTGTCTCCAGTCAAGATAAAGTTCTGGTTTTATTGCCTCTTGATGATTTTGCTGTATTTAGCCGAACTAATTATACTGAAACTAAGTTTAAAATGGAGTATCTTTCTATTTGAGTGTGGGGCTCTTTTGCTGAATTCCCTGATACCAAATTTGAAAAACATCTTCCTTCATGTGTAAAGTAAGATTAAAAGCTTCACTTCTACTAACTTTTATGCTTTTTATTTAGCAGATTGTAAGAGGGTTGGTTTGTTCTGGTTTTTAATTTTTTTCAGGCATTTGGAAGCAATCTGATAGACACAGCATGAACTAATAGTCAGCACAAAGTGCAGCTTCAACAATGTTCTATTAGTTGGGGAAAAGTCTTTGAACTCACTAAGCAACCACTGGCTGGGAGCTGAGGATGAAGAGGACAGCACTTTTCCTAAGGACCAAATCCCATTCTCCATCAAAGTCTTAGCAAAGATCTTGGCTGTGGAGGTGCAGCAGAGAGAGCAGAGTCGGCCTGCCCAAGGGGCAAAAGCCACAGCAAAAGTTTTAGACATGTTTCTGAGGAATAGTTGAGGAATAGATCAACCTGCTGGGTGACAGCCATCCTTCTGTTTCTGAAGGAAACAGCTTGTAAAGCCTCTGCCCCTTGGACTCTGAGCAAGAGCTAATAATGTTCTATGGAGATGCAATTAATGGCTCTGGATGGCTAAAATCAGCTGTACCATATTGGTGCAACTGGAAACATGTTCCACTTTGGATGCTATTCAGATCAGCTAGTATCACATAACAAATTGTCACTCCTCTGTTTTAGCTTGTTATAAACAGAGCAGAACATTAGGGAACATCCAAAGTCAAGTAGAAAATAACGGGAGAATAAAAAGCATTTCTCAAATTGATTGCACAAACAAGTTTTATTGTTAAAAAAACCCCAAACAAAACCCCAAACAAACAAACAAACCAACAAAAAACAAAAACACTAAAACCAAAACCGAAACAAAACTAACAATTTACAGCAGGTTCCCATATTCAGTTGCTGTGTTATTTTAAATTGAGGACTGATGAAGTTCTGAATCTTGAAATTAAAAACTTCCTAATTAGTTTAGCTCAGTCTGAAGAACTTGTCTTCCTCATAACTCAAGGCACAGCACCAAAATGCAGTCCTCAGCCTGATGTCCAGTCAGGGTTATTCTCTGGATTAATCAGAATGTCCAATATGCAGAGATTTTGTGCACATTGGCTGAGCATCAGATTATAGTGGTGCTATAAATGGGTAAGACTTATACATCATATAGCTTTCCATATGATGTATAAGCACATGATGTATTCTACCTCAGGAATAGAATACATTAGTGTTCTATTCCTGTGTGCTTATTACTTCGCAGCTTGGATTCCAGTTGCTTGCAGAAGTGACCTCCATGTTTCGGAATTAAGTGAAAAGTTTGTTGTACTCAGAAAACATCTTGTTTTACTATCATGGTGAAATTCAAGCATATGACCATATTATTTTCAGAATCATCAGAGAATCCTTGTACAATAATATTATAATTGCCCTAAAACAAGAAAGAAAAAAAAAAAAAAAGACAGTGCATAATTCTACTTGCTCTTGTCTAAGTTGCTGCTTGGAATGGTTCTGGTGATTTTTGTTAGGACAGAAAAAGACTGATTCCCATCACAGACTGTTATCATGGCCATAGTCAGATATATGAGTACATAAAAAAAAATAATGCTCAACAGTGCTCAACTTTCTTCTCATGACCAGAGTACTCAGGAAGAGCAGTCCCTGGTCTAGCAGAGTCCCATTGGAAAGTGCCAGGTCTGCCATAAACACCTCATCTATTGAAGGACTGCTCATGGCAGAGGATGCTCCTGCCCACCACCAGCTCTGGGGCTACTTGAGGTGTTGGACTGGATGAAGTTCAACACTGTTAGAGGCCTGTGAGTTTTGATAAAAGGCTAGGCTGGAGATTTTGTATCAGTAGGAGCTCCTTAGTGACATTTGTAAGGATTAATAGGGACAATAAAGGTCTTGGAAAGGCTCCAGCAGCTGATGGGGCAGGTGTTTGAAGAGAATAGGTCAACCTGAGGACTGGTGCTGCTCTTCATTTAGTGATGAAGGCACTGCTTTTACATTTGGATATTGTTATCCTTCTTCAAATCTTTGAAAATGGTGTTAGAGAGTAACAGACCAGCATGTGAAGCGAATGTAAAATAAAGAACAAAATGGGCAGAAATAATATGAATGGTCTTACTCAAACAGGATAAAGGAAACATAATTTGCCAAATAAAATGGAATTATTAAGAGGCCATTAACTGATTTCTTTGGTCTTCTTTTTTATAAAATAAAGGAGGAATAATAGAGGAATAGTCACCTGAAGACATCTAGCAACTCGGAGATGTTACCATTTTAGAGTCATCACTTCAATCATGAGAAAGTTTTCTGACATTTACTCTTCTGTTTTCTACAGTTTGGGTGAACATCTCTTTTTCTGAAAATATGTACCTGAAAGTATGTGATTTTACTATTACTATTTCTTCATATAAAGGGCTGGAAAGTACCTTTGGAAACGATGTTCTTGAACCTTTAATGTCAAATTCTTCTACAAGTGTTTCTGTAAAACAGAGATAATTATAATACAAATCGTTACTTAACCATAAAGCTCTCAATCAGACTGCCTAAATAACTTCAAAGCAGTATAGCATATCTCTCAGCAGCAGTTGCCAATGTCATTTACTCTTCCACTGATAAAGCCCTCACCTGGTTCCTCTCTCAGAGCTCTGACTATTTGTGAAAACCACACTGGAAAATAGAAATTAACTACAGTGCTCCTGCAACATCTCCTTTCAGACACATCTTACAGTGATAATTCCAATAATTTAACTTGTAACAGTAGTTCAGCTGAATGATAACCAAAGAAAACTAATACTGATTTTTAAAGAAGGAAAAACACAGACTGTATTTTGACCTCCTCATAGGTCTTCTTGGCCTTAAATCTGACATTCTGCCTGAATTCTCTGTCTCATATTAATGCTGGTTAGGCCCGACCAGAGAATTGACTCTTTTCTGTTAAAAAAAAAAAAAAAAAGCATTATACCTGGATGTAGAGAGTTTCTTAAAAAACCCATCCAGACATACCTAAATAAACTGTGTTCAGGATATTAGTAGTGCCCATAGCACCTCTCAAGCTTTCTGTGCAGTACAGTCAAGTGCAGTCTTTCTGTGTCATTTTAGAAATGTTAATAATAAGTGTCTTACTGAGAAGGATATTAGTAATCCTCATTTAGGGAAACAGAAACAGCAGTACAAGGATGTTAAAATAGAGACTTTGGACATTTTCTATTTTAATGGGGTTCTGTCACTGGAGAACTGCCTGCTCTGAAGTCTGCTGCCTGCCAAGCAAGGTCTAGATTGTGGAGAGAAAAATCTGCTTGCATGGGTTGATCCACACACCGACCTCCTTTCAGTGTTTCACACACTGAGTATTCATCATCGGCTCCACTGCAGAGGAGCTGTTTCCAATGAAACACTCTGGCACCGTTGTACCAGACATGGAAGACAATCTCCAAAAAAGTGATGTCACTTCCTAAATAAAACATTGCAAGTAAGAAAATTGTTAGCTGGTAAGGAGAAAATACATGTATGCAGACATGCTATTTAGATTTAAAAATAGTTTTATCTGAAATACAGTATTTTTTAAAGACTACCCCCACAACTGGTAAAAATATATATTTTTAAAACTCTTACTTCCAGGGGGAAAAAAAAAAAAAAGGCTGGTTTTCAACTAAAAAAGTATATGAGTGACCAATTTCAAAGTCTGTTTCAATTCCTTCAGCAAAGATAACAGTTTCCTCAGCTCCACAGCTAACCTAAACACATGCTCCAATGAAGACTTTAGTTTTAGACACATGTTGCAAACAAACTGTCCTGCATGTTGGTAGCCATCATAAA
This sequence comes from Formicarius rufipectus, assembly GCA_013399695.1. Classification (NCBI taxonomy): domain Eukaryota; kingdom Metazoa; phylum Chordata; class Aves; order Passeriformes; family Formicariidae; genus Formicarius; species Formicarius rufipectus. The sequence goes on from VXAU01001802.1 coordinate 350,180, forward strand.
GATATTTTGCTAGGGAAGCAAACCTAGTCCAGTTCCAGAGTTTTGTTCAGAAGGTGAAGTTTATGATACAGCCATTTTACAAACATTTCATTAACTCAGTTTGCCAGTTTAAAGCTGGGTTTAAAGATTACAGGTGTGTTTGAACACACAATCTACCTGTGTGTATTATTTGCAGCCTCTGGAACACTCATACCCTTCACAGAAGTCCTGTCGTACTTGGATGGCCTAATGATATTCTCCCTCCTTAAAAAGACTTGGATCTTCTTCAGGCTGGAAGAGCCTCTGTGCAGCAAACCTTGTCTGCTTCTCCCACACAAATGCACATACACCGAAACCATCTCAGAGCTGCACACACAATGCCAGTTCCTGTGCAGGGTTCTGGTACCTGCTTCAACAAGTATAACTCAAGGACCCTTCTTTTCACAGATAATCATTTCTGTCCATCATTATAATTCAACCCTTCCATTTTTAATCACAGAAATTGATTTCCTAAATCATCTGGCATTTAAGAGGAAGTGTCAGCTTTTCACTTGTATTTGATTTTCTGCAGTTCCAGATTATAATTGTCTAGTCAAGAGACACTTACTTGGAATCCAAGTAAGAGTAGCCTTCCACACAGATGTGTTCATGATGCTGCAAGGTGTCACATTAAACACGAAAGAATAAGGTGCAGAATCTATAGGAAAATAATATTTCATATTCACGGTGTGAATAGGTTTCTCCAGGAAAATAATAAAAATATACATTCAAAATAAACACATTTTTAATGTATTTAATATAAGGTATATACAAAATATATACCTTAGACAATATTTAAAATATTAGTCTATATATAAAATTGTCTAATATAAGTATATGTAGTAAATATTAAACATGTATTTTAAATTTTATTATTAATTACTTATATGCTTAGAGGGCAAACCCAATATAATATTTCTCTTAAGCAATCAGAAAATTCAGTTTTTCAGTTGACAACATTTTGCACACAAATACCAGGCAAAAGTGCCTTTATTTGTCTTTGGAAGATACACAAAATTTTTATTACCATTAAGCCAGCATGATTCTCGGCTGAAAATATTCCTACTTATGCTAAGCATGGAACCTATATAAACTTGCTGACAACAGCTAAAAATGTTTTTAATGTACCAACATATTTTCCAGGATAAGGTAAATGAACATTTGAGAAGATTTGCTCTGTGAATGACCTACCTAGCATTTTTAAAATATGCAAAATATCAGCCCATGACACAGACATAGCAAGAGGGGTCACATTAAGCTGTCCCAAAACCTGACAGATACCTTAGCCTGGCAGAATATCACATTCACTCTTCTTTTCCACATACTTCAAGCTTTTCATTGTAATATGTTGGTTAACTCAATTGGATAATTTATACAATAGAGTAAACGCAAAAAAAGTTTAAATCCATTATCTTCTAATATTTCCTGAACCAAAACACATCTGCTTTACTTGAGAGTAAAATTCTCTCTCTTAGTTTCTAGAACAAGCATTGTGGTAGTATTTATGCATATGAAGTATAATTCTTGTAAAAGGGTAATTAACAACAGAAATAAACTTCAGCTGAACTTCTTTGCATTTTTCAGTATTAATCAAAGAAAGAAATTTGAAAGAAAACTTAGAGTTCCTCAGACTAAAGTAATTACCATGCAAAGTTAGAAAAAGATTTAGCTGTATTTTACTTACCACAAAAAGTATATGACATTTCAAGGTCTGATGACATACAAATAAATTCACTGACTCCAGAGGTGAATAAAGTGAAAAAAAGAAGTCCAAACATAGTTACTTTCTTTTTGTTCAGTATCTGATAGAATAAAACTTTGTTTTGAGAAAAGAGGAACAAAATTCAGCACAGTCATCCTCAGTCACATGTCTTCAGGGAAGGTTTGGCTATTTTGTCAAATTTTCTGCAATCTTAATTAATCTTACTGCAGCATCATCAGTTATCATCACAATAAATTTTGTGAAGGAAAACCATTTCGGCTTTTGCTCCCATATTTTCCCCAGACAACGTAGCTCAAGCCATGAGTGAAAAGTGAAAGAGAAAACTGTGTGAAATGGGGAACTGAAGTGAAAAGATGATTACCAGAAACTCGTAAAGGGCAAGTTTAGTTGACTCATCGGGTGTAACACTTTTAAAGGCATCATTTCAAGTGCAGACTTTCCTGTACCTATTGAAGGAGAGAAAAATCCACAATTGATGAAAACTAACTCCATTCTTTTGCTGATAAGGCGATCAGTAACTCTCACAAGTTTTTATAATAAATTCCTCACAAAGCTCGCTGGGCTCTAAAAACACACCGGAAATTTGGAGGAGTGTAATTAGATGATATATTTCCTAATGGAGCTGAATGCAACCGTCTGACAGGTTATTGAGTAAAACCACTGATTGTCCTGCATGATGTCAGCTACCACCTTCAAAGCTGTATCTATCGCAGTTATACTTCTTAGTGAAAGAAAACTTAAAAGTCCATAAAATTACAACAGATAATTCCCACATCTGTCTCCCAGAGTCTCTCTGCAACCTCCTCCCAGATTTTTCCTCACAGTCTCTGTTTGGAGAAGCAGCACTGCATGTTTTGCCTGAGGGCACAGAGCCATGCACAGGGATGGGTCGAGCTGGGCACCAAACACGAGTCAGTTACTAACGAAGGCTGCCAAATTTGGATTGGGATGTTTCCATAAGAACATCGAATCTACCTGTCACATCCAAAGATAGGTTACAATCTGATTTTATCCTGGGTTGCTGAAAATGTTCCAGGTTGAAGATTTTGATACTCAAGCTTGAATCACCAAACCAAAAACTCTTAAAGCACTTTAGATACATCTCCTTATTTCTGTCTGTTACTGCATTACAGATACATCCCCTTATTTCTGTCGTTACTGCATTTCACAAAGAATAACATGTTTTGCCTGTATCTGCTACATCAATTATGTGGACCGAACCAGGACAGCTTTACTGCACAAACCTGGCAATACTGCTACTCCTAACTACAAAAACAGATCAAATAAAGGTTAATACCTCATCAATAGGGCACAAGCAACATCTGATAGCAAACGCAATTAAGTTTTCTTTCTCACTATAATAAATTATGGAAACCTACAGAATTTTTAGAAGATTTATTTACAGAAATTAATCAAATTATTTCTCACAAGTCATGCTCTTGATTTTATATATGTCTGCAGGCTCCTCTTAGATCAGAAATTCTATTAAAAAAAAAAAAAGGCAGTATTTAAAATAGATATTTGGGGCTGTGCTAAGCAGGAAACTCAATAAAAATTACAACACGCATAACTTAATTAATTGTTCTGACTCTCCCCATTCCCCATCACAGTGCCTAAAAGGTTTTATTCTCACAAATTCTGTGTATACTAGCATAACGTGTTACATATTATAAAGGTAAAGTAGCAAAACAATAACAAATAGGTTTTCAGAAGTCTGAGTATGTAACACAAAAGATAACTTAGGAATAATGATATGAACAAAACCATGACTGTGCCCAGAAGATCGGAGGAGTTCCCAGACTAGTTAAGGAAGGTGATAATTCAATTAAAAGTGCCTGAAAATATCAATTAATGAGTTAATACATTCACAAAATAAGATAAACATTTGAAAATTTATTGTGGTTAGAGAATTCTCCTCAGTATTTCCAAATCTTTCTATAGGTCAGAAGGAAAGTCCCACTGGCCTGACAGAGCTCAAAATTTAAAGAAACTTCTCACATTGGGCTTTTAAGTGGAAATTCAAAATTACACAACTTTCCTGACAGATCTCCAGAATTTTTACATCACACATAAATGTTTGTTTTTGTTAAACAGGATGCTATAAAACTTATAAACTCATTGTGATCATAACAATAACACAGCTTTGTTTCAAGGTGGCCAAATCTTGTTTGAAAATAGTAAAATACGCAGTGAAATTGAAACAAATCAGGCAGCCTTCCTGATTTATTTCCAATGGCTGGAAAAAAGAAATGGAGTAGTGAGACAGCCATGGAGGAGTGATGAAGCAACCACTAAAAAAGGGGTATCTTGTGCATGTATAGTCAAAAAAATGTTCCTTTCAACCACAAAGCCACGGCCACTGGTGTGGAGCGAGTTTAGTCAGTGAGAAGCCAACCCAGGCTTTGTGCTGAGTCTTCTGTCAGTTCAACAGATTCAGCACAAGTCACAGGCCAGTCTGAAGCTGGCATGAGATGGTACTGACCATACCCTCCTGATAGACACCATTACACAGCTGAACATATGTCCCTCTATGGCCAGACTTGTGCTGGTGCCACTGCACAGACTGGAAAGAGCATTGCAGATTTACAAGATTTTAGATAAAAGCTCTCTTAATATCAAAGAAGACAAGCTCCCTGCTGAACTCAGTACCTTTCTAGACTTGGGTCAAGCATAGGTGTTTTTTCCAGATATTTGCTGCAGTGAAGATATAGATGAGGAATGAGTCCCCCCTGGTGGTTTGGACAGACAGACACATGGGGAAACCTCTGTACTCTCTCCTGCTTCTTCCTTATTGCACTTTTATTGTACAAGTCAAGACTATTTCAATGCTTAAAAATATCAGCTAAGAAAGTTATATTTCAGAAGGATTTGTCTGTCCAAATGGCGGGACAGAAACAACAATTGCTATCAGTATCATGGATAAAATATCACTGATGATTATAATTACAAAGCCTTGACCATTGTATCTGGTCAAACTGTCATTGAATCAAAATAACCTCAATAATTACTAAATCTTTTCAGCAAATTCAATTTTAGATGTTTGTGGCTTTTGATGGCCCTATCGATGCTATTCATTGACAAGCAAACTCTTGTGATGCTCACTTAAGCCCCAAGCTGGTACACTAGTGGTGTGAAGACTCTCTTCTGTCCCTTTCAAGTCAGTATGAAGGTTACTGGAGAAGTAGTTCTACATATTTTAATTTTACTAAAACCTGTTTCTTTACTGTAATCTTTTTTTTACACATACTGATCCAGAAGAAAGTTGAAAAGGAGAGAAGGAGAAGTGGAAAGAGCTACCACAATAATGCTACTTCCCTAAAGTTTTGTGACAATTTACTTCAGTTATTTTTAAATCCTTTGCAAGAATATTCATTAGGGACCAACTCTTATATCCAATTAACACTACTTCAAATGAATCCAAGTCTAGAGAATTTAGGACTTCATACCAATGACTTTTAAAATGCTGTATATCTGAAATGATGAAAGAAGTCTATTCCAAACCTCCTGGCTGATTTGTGGTTAAAGCCCTTAAACTAATACATGATAATTTTATCTTCTTTCTCAATACATCTAAAAAGTGCTTAACTTACTTGTGATTGCTTTTCAAAAGAACCACTTTGTATTTGGATTGTTGGCTGCAGATGAGTAGTTTGACCAGATAAACACTTACAAGTCACTGAAGTCTCCCTGAGGAAAGATTTATAATAGGCATGATCATAATATCCCATCACAGAAAAATAAAAAACAGTACAACAGTGTAACATAGGAAAGTGCTCCATCTCAAAGAGCTAGTCAGAATTAAAGAGTATGTCCTAGTTCTTGGTATGTAAAAAAAAATATCACTTTAATGGAAAACTCCTTCAAGATGCTAACCACATTTATTCAATAAAGAGGCACTAATAACTTCATTTTCCTTACAGGACCACTTGTGAAGTTTTTTGAAGTGGATCATTTTGCATCTGGAAGCAGACATGTTTATTCCTTCTGATTCTGGGTTTAGAGTTGATGCTGAAGGCACTCCAACATAAAGGAACTATATATAAGGCATAAGGCATGCATTCACAAAACAAAAACACAATCAATCTATCAATATGCAGAATAGAAAACTGTAGACTCTCTTCTCAAATCCTCTCACCCTATCTTTGACAATGTTTATAGTGGAAGGGGAAAGTCATGCCCAGGGATATGAGAAAGGGGTAGAGGTTTTATCTGCTCTACATGCAGCTGATAAAGTGCTTTAGAGAGCCAGGGGAGCCCAACCCTAGAGCAGTGCACCAGCACATATCCAGTGGTGAGTTGGGAGAATTTGAATAAGAAACCAAAGAGTCGTTGAAAGCTAGAAAAAGTGATGTGCATTATTGTGAATATATTTTTTTAAGTACCATATGCACTTTGCCTTAGTAGTTAGATTTGAATATATCACATTAAACCACTGGAGACTATTAAAGTGAAGCAAATACATACCAGGTGGCATCCTGTGGAAACAATTATGTTAGAAGTAACTCACTGCCTCTTGCCAGTAGGCTTATGGTTTATTTTTTCCAAGCCAAGTTTAGGATTAAAGTTTATAGTTATACTCTAAAGTATTCATTAAACTATTAAAGTTGTCAAAGAGAAGAGAAAGCAGAGGGTGAAGGGAGAAGAAAGGGATGTGTCCTGCCTGAGGCTGACAGTAAGCACACCACAGCAACTCTGTCCACCCTGGAATTCCAGAAAAGGAGACAGCTGGACATCTTTTGCGGCTATTCGCTTTTGTTCTCTGCTATTCCCTGCTTAAAATAGCTGCTTGCTGAGTTCTGTACAGCTCTGGGATAATCTTATTATAATGGATCCAACTCCTAGCTAGCACATTTGTCCCATTTCTCAGGCAGGCTGCCGCAGGCTATGCTGTACATGGAGACATGAAGAAATCCGTGGTATGAGGTATGAAGAAATTTGTGGTATGACCACAGAGCTCCAGAGCAATCAAATTACAGCAGCTTACCAAGTTTCTACCTAGTAAGTTATACTGAGCAATTGTAATAATTCACGTCTCCTCTTAACAGCACAAAGAGATTTTCATGAAGTTTCCATAACCTAAATTAGGCCCTCACAGTACCATGCAAAAATCTACATATTTTCCTCATCTTTGCCAATGTGATGACTGTGCTTTGTAATAAAGCAAGCTCCAGTCAAATTAGTTACCTTTTAATTCTTCAGAGTGTGATTAAGAGTGAGAAGTACCTCAGAGCTTTAAAGATTTCTCTTTGAAGGATCAAAGGGGATAATTTTCTCATCAAAATGTTTTACATTTGCAAGAAAAGGATGAGGGTTGTGGGATAATTCAATTTAAAAAATAACTTTAAAGAATAACAAGAAGCTTTGTAGTTGATAATTAAGAACAGATAGGGACTAATGAACAAACGGAATAAGCCAAAAACTTGAGAAAAAGAGCAAGAAAAGAGCATGCAGTCAAAAACTGAAAAGAAAAATCTGAACAAATCCTGACAGTTTTCCTAGGGAAAAACAAAAACAAAAAAACCCCCACAAAAGTCAAAAAACCCAGTCATCTATGAACTTTTGTGGATGCTTTTAAGGCTGGGAGGTGATAGAAAAATTGTGTCTAGGAAAGAGGCTTGAGTTGTTTCATATGTTCATGGGCTTTATGCCAGCTGAAATGAAACTGGTACCAGAGTAAGACATGAGACCCAGTTGCTATGGACAAATAATTGGTTGGTCCTGGAAAGGCTGCAGGACATGGCAGCCTTCCTTGGAGGTGTTACCTTGCAAATAAGAGAGTCTGTAAACCACATATTTCAGAAAACGGGGCTTCCATCAGTATTTCCTTCAGAATCTCCATGTGTATGAGCACATTCTCTAGACCTTAGGAATTGTTTTTTCCATGTCATACACAAATTATCTACACCCAAATATGAGCAAATTCCAGGGATCAAAATGTTAGTAGGTAGCAATACCTCTGCAACCAAAGGCAATAAGCTGGTGAAGGGCTTGGAGCACAGGGAAGAGGCTGATGGAGCTGGGATTGCTTAGTCTGGAGAAAAGAAGGCTCAGGGGAAACCTTATCACTCTCCACAACTACCCAAAATGAGACTGGAGTGAGGTGAAGGTGTGTCTTTTTTCTTAAATCACAAGTGATAGCACAAGTGCAAAAACCTCAAGTTGCACCAGGGGATGTTTAGATTGGGAAACTGGAAAAATTTCTGCACTTGAAAGAGTTTTCAAGCATTGGAACAGTATACCCAAGAAAGTGGTTAAGTCACCATCCCTGGAGGTATTTAAGCCATGCAGATGTGGGACTAGGCTTAGGGGTGGATTTGGCCATGCAGGGTTAATAGTTGGAGCCAATGATCTTAAAGGTCTTTTCCAACCTAACTGATTCTATGATTCTGAGTACACACTCTAAGTATGGCAGCAAACAAGTAAAAGCAGGTGCAACATTAAGTATCTTCAGTAAGTCTGGTGTATTATTCCCTTATTTTCTAGTGGAACATTGGAAGTATTTAGTATTTTTCTGAGACTACATCACAGGAATCATCATTTATTTTCTGGCAGAAGAATGTTGAGTATTATTTTTAATCATCTGTTTGTTGGAAAGCCATCTTCTTGCTTAATTTGCATTTCACTGCCAGAATACAAGCAGAAAAAATAATATTTATCTTCTGCACTTAGAGAAATTTAGTCACTGGAATGGAGACACCTACTATTGATGCATAAATCTGAATTAGCCAAATCTCAAATTTAACAATTAAAACTTCCTGCAGTCAGAAAATGGTGAGGATTTTGGTATTGCCTAAGTGGTATATAATTTTTGTGCCTTTCCTCTACCTTCTCCAGCAAATGTTATTTCCTGTTCTTCCTGTATTTGGCATTGAAAAATGAAGTTGACTTCATCTTTCAATGCAAGCACCAATAAAATGAGTGAATGCATCAGACACGGAAAGAGTACTTTTGATTAGATACAAAACATAATTTCTATAAGTAGTACCAGATGATCAGAATTGCTTGTTACTGACCTCATAGGTTCAATATGATTTATGAAAATTCTATTTTATTGTTACTCATGAAGTGATACTGGCTTAATGAAGCTCAATCAGGCTTTCACAACTATAGCTGTACCAACACAAGGAACTGCCTCAAAAATATTGGGATAGGATGATTTCTTTCTAATCACTCAGCAAGTACATGGAGGGCATTTTAGCAGTCAGAAAAACAACATTCAAAACCACCAGCTTCATATCATCTGTAGCATCATCCTTGACAGGAAATTGAAATAGTAGTATTGGAAGACATTTAGACTTTTAAATACATTTTTTCAGCTAGAACTTAGAGATCATCTTGAAAGGTAATTATAATAATTTCCTCTTTATTTGCAGTATCAGGATACCTTAATTAGTAGCAAACACCAGATTTACTTACTATAAATGGTACTGATAACACAAAAGAATTCATTTGAATTTGGGGGGGGG
>VXAU01001802.1:363235-385232 GCA_013399695.1 Formicarius rufipectus
GCCCGGAGCAGCAGCAGCGGCAACATGGCGGGGCGGAGGCCGCTCCGCGCACACGGGAGCGGTGCCACACCGGCAGCCGCCGCAGCGCCGCCGCCCCGCCGCGCTTTGGTTCCGCCCGCAGGAAGGGCCCGGCCGGTCCCGCCCCGGCGTCTCCTGAATCTCGGGGATCACCGCCTTGGAAAAGGCCTCGTAGGTCACCGAGCCCAACCTGGGACTGAACACCGCCGTGTCAGCCAGGCCGTGGCACTAAGTGCTGTGTCCAGGCTTTCCCGGACAGTGACTCCGCCACCTCCCTGGGCAGCTCATTCCAATGTCTAATTCCTGTGGAGAAATTTGTGATGTCATTATGGTTCGTGTCAGTGAAAGACAAATGGGTTATTGCAGCACCATAAATGGAACAAGTTGTTGTTATTACACCTCCGCAAAGGGAGTGTGTGAATTATGGTAGAACTGGTTAGTTTCCTTATCAAGGTAACGTCAATTACGGTAGAACTGGTTAGTTTCTCTTTATCAAGGTAACATGAATTATAGAACTGTTTAGTTTCTCTGCCTCCTTATCGAGGAAATACTTGAATTATAAGTGTTTAGTTTCCCTGAGCCCTTATCAAAGAATGTGTGAATTACAGTGGACAGAACTGACACAATAAACATATGTTGAAGACTGTTTAGCATCGCATTGTAAAATGTATATGTTTATGATGTGATGAATATGTATGAAGTAACTGGATAAAGCCCCAGTCTGCGCTGTGTTTAGCATGCGGTTTTTGGGGAGCGAGGACTCCTGCCATATCCAGCACGCTGTTTGCTGTCACCATATAATACTCATTTATTCGGAAACCCACTCGGATCTGAGACTCTGTTTCTTACAATTTTTTCCTCATATCCAATCTGGGCCTCCCCGGGCACAATTTGAGGCTGTTTCTCATTTTCCTATTGCTTGTGTTTTGGTAGAAGGGACCGACCTCAATCTGACTGCAGCTTCTGATAAAGATCCTTCCCTCCAGGCTAAAACACCCGCAGCTCCCTGAGCCGCTCCTCAGCCTATCTGTGCTCCAGACCCTTCCCCAGCTCCGCTGCCCTTCTCTGGACACGCTCCAGCACCTCCACGTCTTTCTTGTAGTGCGGGGCCCCGGCCAGGACACAGCGCTTCAAAGCGTGGTCTCACCCATGCCGAGGACTGGTGAAGGATCACTGCCCCGGCCCCGCTGGACACGATACCACACAAGCAGGATGCCTCCAGCCCTCCCGGGCACGCCCCGCCTCCCGCTCAGGCCCAGCACCACCCCCGGGCCCTGACATGGCGGCCCACACCCTCCCGCAGGAACTACACGGCCCGGCATGCTCCGCTCCGGCCGCGCGGCATGCCGGGAGCGGGCCGGAAGCGGCCCGTGACCGGGCGGAAGCGCTCGGGGGCAGCTGGGCCGACACCGCGGCCCTGCGAGCGGCNGCAGCGGGCCTCGCTCCGCGCCGGGCGGGAGCAGGGCGGACGGAGGCCGGCGGAGGCGCCGCAGCGGCCCCAGGAGCCGGCGCGGTGTGCGGGACGCGGTATCGGGCCGGGGTGTTCCCGCCGCGATGGCGGCGAAAGGCGCGTTTCCTCTCCTCCCCGCCTCTCCCCCCAAGCGTTCTCCTTGGAATGCCGGCGGCCCCGGGAAAGGCGCTGTCCGGAGCTGTGTTGTGTTTGAGCACCGCTCCCAAAGTCCTGCCCTAAGCGACGTTCGCACTTTCCGGCGCCAGGCCCTAGAGAGAGAGGGAAAGCTAAGGTCGAAAGTCCTGCCCTAAGCGACGTTCGCACTTTCCGGCGCCAGGCCCTAGAGAGAGAGGGAAAGCTAAGGTCGAAAGAATTTAGGATGCGCCCCACGGGTTGTTGTTCCAAGGTGAGAAGTGATGGCTAAAGAGCTTTGGCGTCAAGCGCAGCGAGGAGCGGGCTCATACGCCTACACGTAGCAAGAAAAATATGCTTTTGAGTGCCATGTGTTCCTCAGAGGGAAGTTCTGCTTTATAAAAAAGGGAACCTGAGCATTGGTGAGTAATTGCTGGTTTCACATATATGTGTGAGGAGCTGATGTGGATGCTGGTGGTTTACTTTGACAGCCGATTTAATCTTACACCAGGTAACATTGAATATTTACTACGTATGTTTAGTACTGTTAATTTAAGTTAAACTTTGCACTGTGGGGAGACCTAGATAGTCATAGATCATTTGTTTACTTGGCTTTGATGAAATTTGGCAGCAAACCAGAAAAACAGGCAGGCAAGAGATCTTTAGGATAAGAACCCCTTTGCGCACTTATTTCTGAATAATTCCTTACCTGCTCTCAATTTACTCCTTTTGCTATAATAAAGGCAAAAAAAAAATGTTGGGAGAGAAATGAATATTAACTGAAGAGTTAATTAGAAGGCAAGTAAGTTTTCCTTAGTTTTTCTGTAGTATGTTGGCCACCATCTTTGCACATGTAGAGCACTCCTTATGCCTTGACATCAACCTTTTAGTGTGCTGAAGTTATAAAAGTTTTGCTACCGTTTCCACTGGGAGCTTTAAGATAATCTTTAGAAACTTTTGGCACTTTTTTTTCTTGTTGCGTCAGAGAAAAGCTATTTGAGATTTAGTATTTTTTATACCAGAGTCGGTGATGAGCACATTTAGATAGTTTTGTGTAGTCTTAATGTGAAGAGCTTAAGTAATTGGTGCAGTGAGATAAATGAGTATCTTTCTCAGGAGTACTCAACTTCAGGTGTTTTACTGTATTTGTGAAACAAGAAACCCTTAAGTTTTGTCATGAAAGTATGGATTCTGTCAGATGAAAATAAAGGAATTTGGATGCATTTTGACAAGTTCCTTTTGCACCTAGAAAGGTTCAGGATTTAGTTATCTTCACTGTGGGGTAGTTTGCGTGTCAGTGGTTTTTGATGAATGTCTATAACCAGAGGGCAGGAATCCATGCCCTAGTAAATTTTGCAGTATGCCAGCAGCCTTTTCTCCCCAGTGGCAAGAGCTGTACAGCACAGGGCTTTTATTGTATGTTTGGAAGAATACAGTAACCCTCCCTGCCCATTATTTTTCTTGGAAACTTCATTGGGGAATTCCTGAGAAGGAAAGTTTCCTTAGATGGGAAAAGAAGTCTTATGTGGGATCTTTGGTACTCCATACATAGTATCCTGTTGTATCACCTGTTTATCTCAACTAGCATTCACCTCTAGTATACATTCCTGTCACATTCCCGTGTGCCCCCAAAAGTTTGACTTTTTTTGGAGTAGTGAATCAGCTGATTTGGAAATCATGCTGTACCAGTTTCCCATCATGTTTTTTCTGAATATGCTTTGATTTCTACTTATACTAATTATTTTTCAACCTGGACTGAGCAGTGAGTGCGAAACTTAAGAGCTGTGGTTTTAAACAATTTATTGGATAGGACGGAATTTAGGGTTGAACAGTGGGTGACTTCTGTTGTAGCACACAGCAGCCTTTGATAATTGATAAACTCTTACTGATATACAAATGACATTCAAAAAAGTGTCAGTATTTGGCTTCTAAACTAATCTAGGAATTGTGAAGGCATTTGTGTTGTTTGCCACACATTTTCTGGAAATTGATAGTGTAGAGTCCAGAAATGTCACAAGCTGAAGCAATACAAAAGCTTTGTGTGTGTCCTGAAGCTGATGAGTTGGAAGCCGTTTGATTTTGCTTGAACCAGAATCTGAGTTTTTAAAGACTTTTCTGCAGGATTAAAGAATCTGAGTGCTTGAAATGTTTGCATAGATTTAGTTTTCTTATGCTAACCACAACAGAGCAGCGAGGCTCTGGAAGCTGTGCAGTGGTTGCCTGTGTTCAGCTACATTAGCATGTGTCCTTCAAGTCTATTCTGCTCTCATCAACATACAGGATGTATGAGGAAATGATATTCTGGAATTTCTGGGAAAGCCTGGGAGATGAACTCACAACTTTGAGAGGGAAGAGGGAAGGTCACGGACGTGCCTCGGTTTTGTTTTTGCACACGATGGTCAAGACAAGAGGGAAGTGGTCAAACTAACCTCACTACACCATAGTATTTCTTACTAGAGTTGTAAGAAGAAGATGTTTAAGTATACAAACAAGAACACTTTCCTTATGTGTCCTAATTGCCGTGGTTTTTTGATACGTCGTCATATTCTACCTCCTTCATGTAAATATTCTGGCAACTTCTGACAATTTTCAATTCTATACTGTGTAATGCGAGTGTTTTCTGCAGCAAGAGCTTCCTTTTTAGACTGGTTTTGGAAGGTTTGTGTGCCAAATACACTGGTTTTAGTTGTATTCTCCCCCATGTATTAAAAAGTGACATAGTTCTTTTAAGTAAACTTTCCCTTAACAAATGAAGTTTTTATTCTTTTTTAAGGAGCCAAAGCAGAACAACAATACCTAATTTTTTTGAGATTAAAGTCAGGGAGTTGAGCTACCTGGTTGCTAATGCCTCATAAGCTTCTTGAAAGGTAAATAGAGCTGTGAATGTACTTCAACAAAAATTACGGGTTCTCTGCAGGAGTCTAAAATAGTCAGGTCAGAAATATGTAATAAATACAAGTTCACAAAACTTGGCTTGCTCTCTTCCAGACTGCTTTCTTGGTGTAGTCTTAGTGAAGTCAGACAGGAGCAGCTATAAAATTTGGAAAAGTAATTAAAATACAAGTAGTTACCAGGCATCTTCAGAAATCTCAGAGTCTCTTCATATTGGCTTGACAAATGTTGTCGTTTATGCTGGTTTAGTTTTGCAGAAGGAAAATGCAGTGATATGTTTTGCAGTAAACATTACATTGGAAAATACACTGTAAGAAAATAATTTCTTGGAGGAGAACATACAAGGTTTCTTGACTCTCCTGTTTATAACCTATTATTTAAAACTTGAGGCCATGCTGTTGTCAATTAAAAAAGATTGTGCAGAAAATTTCCCTCCATGTTCCTTTTACTATATGCAGAAGTGAGAAATTGTGAGTAGCAAGGATTTCTACATCCTTTCTGTTTATGTTCTTTTGTTGGACTTAAACTGATGTGTTGTCATAGTTCTCTCTCTTTGATGCTTATCCTTTTAGTGAATGTTTATATTTATCTTCATTCTAGTTTTATTTTCCTAAGCTGAATAAGGAAGATTACTTTTTCTTCTATAAAACAGTCTCTTTGGTCATATCAGTAGCTCCTTCCTGTAGTTCTTGAAATTTGAACTTCTTTTTCTTGAAAACAGGAATTTAGAATTGTGTGTGGTATTCCAGACAAGTTGTTGCTCTTGTGCAACAGTGTTCATATTTCTCTGTTTCTGTTGCAAAGAAGTCCTCAGTGTGCATTTGCCTCTTTGTCCTCCACAGTTTTTATTTTCTTTTGCCCCCATGGAGCTGCATCAGTTTATAGTTGACCACAGATTGACTCTAGTCTCAGATAACAAACCTTGACTACATGTAAGAAAATTGTATTGATCCCTACATCCAGGAATTTTGCATTTCACATGGTTAAATTGTATGGGCTTCTAGTATGCCATTTTTCAAGACTGGTCACTTGTGTGTGTTATGCTTTGTTCCCCTTTTGTTGCAATACTTTCCGCCTCTGTCTCATCCAAATCTGCCTATTCTTTTCTGGCAGCATTATTTAAAATAAAAGTTCAACATGTTTTTTTGAGGAAATAGTAGTTCTTTTCTAGCCCAGTTTCTGTGTTTGCAACACCATACAAGAATACAGTGCTCTTATAGAAAGTTTCTTTCTCGTTTTAAGATTACCTCTCATCCCATTTATTTAACCCCAGAAGATATACTGAGTCCAGATTGCATCTTTATTCAAGGAAAATGATTGATTAATTTTTTATATATTGGATTAGTTCAGAATGTCCTAAATCTTACGAAGACCTACTGTATTTTTATCCTGTTTTCCTTTTTAGTACAATTGAATTAAAACCCCCAAGTCTGATAGGTTTTTTCCTTCTTTGTTAGCTACTGTATTTTTTTCCCTCTCTAATCATATGGTAGCACTTTTCATTTGATTTATTTAAGTGTTCATTGCATATTTTTGGGACAACTGATGGTTTTATTGTGTGGACATTTTTTTCCAGTTCTCCACTTTTGCTATATTAGCCCTCCTGAAGTTATGCTTTTACCTTCCAAGGTCTTAATATATCTGCATTCCCACTAACTAGCCTGCCTTTATTCCTTTACTTACTAACAGTATTTGTATTGTAAACCAAGGAATATTTTATCATCACCAGCACTTTCAAGACATGGTATCACTTCCGTGTTTGTTTTTTTAAACTATTATTATTTATAAATCATAAGTGGTTTCACTACTCTTTTGGAATATAGTGGTTTCTCATTTACAAAATCTTCAAAATAGGGTGAAAGATTCTCATCAGTTTTAGGCCCTAATATAATTTCCTTATATGAGTTCTTGGAATTACTAAAAATGACTAAGCCATTTAACACTCCAACAACAGAAGCAATGTAAGTGGAGCATGAATTTTGTTCATTTCTCCATAGACAACTTAAAACTCTTGGTTATGCACGTGTACTTTGGTTAGGTGTACATAACCAAGTACCTTCTGGTGAAAGCTTGAGGAAATGTTCAGACTATTTCATATTTGTAGCTATAAAAAAGGGTGATGGAACAAATCAGTGTCACAGTGCTGTGAAGAAGTGATCAGCAATAGCAAAGCAATGTCTGTAGTACTTCTTCCAAATCTTGCAGCTTCCTCAGCTTGTTTATACTGTTTTGCAAAACTTTTGCCAGAAACATAGGAGGGAGGGAATGTGGGGAGGGGTCTCTCTTCTGGTTTCCTTTGCTGCCCTCAACCCTGGATATTGGTGTTTTGGCCGGGAAACCACACGGATTCACTGGTCCTGTTTTCCTGAATCTGTGGACTCACAATAGTAGTTTAATGATTTGTTCGGGGTTAATGTTTGGAGCGTGGCTGTTGATATGGAAATACTTTTAGGACAGCAGGTCGGTGGGTAGAATTTCTGTTCCAAAGTTTTCTTTTCCACAGCAGAGATGCACTTCGGTGGTAAAGAAATATAAGTTGTGTCAGAACATACCGAATTTGTTTTGCACGTAAGTGCTTCCATTTCTCTAACTCTTTAGATTCATTTCCATGGGGAAATACATACGCAGCAAGCTGGATGTCAGTGTATAAGCTATGGAAGCTCCTGTTTAACTTAACATCTGAATACCTACATTAAATGTCTGAAGTAGATTATCTGGGTGACATTGGTGGTGGTATCAGGAACTGTCAGTCTCCTGGGAAGGACAGCTTGGAGGCCAGATATTTATTGCATACTGATTAGACTGATCCCTGAGCCTTCTCTTCTCCTGCCTAAACAAACCCAGTTCTCTCAGCCTCTCCTTGTATGCCAGGTCATCTTTGTGGCCCTTTGCAGGACTCAGTTCAGTCTGACACATACTAGACCCAGCACTCCAAATGTGTCCCACTAGTGCTGAGTGGAAGGGCAGGGTCACCTGCCTCAACCTCCGGCAATGCTCTTAACAGAGCCCAGGGGGCTGTTGGCCACCTTTGCTGCAAGGGCACATTGCTGGCTCATGTTCAACTTGTTCTCCACCAGCATCTCCTGGTCTATTTCTGCAAAGCTGTTTTCCCGCAGGTCAGCCTCTGGATAGTACTGGTGCCTGGGGTTATTCTTCCCAAGGTACTGGGTTTGCATAGGTTTACATTTTCAAAACATACTGCTTATCAACACTGCATGCTGTGTATTATCATATTCCTTTCTGAAGAGTGTTCATGATAACATGAAGACTTTTAAGTA
Source organism: Formicarius rufipectus (assembly GCA_013399695.1). Classification (NCBI taxonomy): domain Eukaryota; kingdom Metazoa; phylum Chordata; class Aves; order Passeriformes; family Formicariidae; genus Formicarius; species Formicarius rufipectus. Next base: position 371,006 of record VXAU01001802.1, read on the forward strand.
AAGGTGACTTTAAAAATGTTACTGCTGACTCAAAATATTCCCACTTGTGGTTTTTTTTCAGACGCTCCTATTGCAAAATCTGCAGTTGAAGAGGAACATTTTTTTTTAATTAGAGAATGGGTAAGTTCATAGTCTGTATAAAGTTGTCCTCCAATGTGAAAAACGCTTCTGTCTTATTTTTGGTTGCATTTGGATTCTTTGGTCTGCAAACGTTGTCATAGAAAAGACTGCAACCTGCATTCTTAGTGATGTGAATCAGTTCTGAAACCATTATTTATTTTTTCCATTATAGATGGAGAAGAGAAAACATATGGTGGGTGTGAGGGCCCAGATGCTATGTATGTGAAGTTAATATCCTCCGATGGCCATGAGTTCATTGTAAAAAGAGAGCATGCATTAACATCAGGAACAATAAAAGCTATGTTGAGTGGACCGGGTAAGTAGAAAAGATGTAGTAACTGTCACATTCTTTGCTTTAACTTTTGGACAGTTTGATACCTTATCATGCAGTGAATGAAAGTTGAAATAAATGTTAACTTTTCCAGATCCTGCCTCTAGTTTCTGTTTCCAGCAGAACAGTCCACCTCTGTGGAGTATCGTACTTCCAGACTTAAAATTGGGCTTTTCTTTTGGGAAGTTACTGATCATACAGTGTCACTGATACTAGTTTCCCATAGAATGGGAACTTGACGGTATTACCTGAAATGTGTAGCTTTCTAGTTCAAAGTTGACAAGAGACAGTAGTTTTTTATTGCAACCTCCATGGTAGAAGTTCTGGTATTCTGTATGGAGGTAATTTTCTTCATAGCAGGTCACGTGGTCCTGTGCTTTAATTTGTGACCAAAATTGTGGCCATAACACACCTGTTTTAGCTGTTTCTGAGAGGTGTTTGCATACTCTCTAGGCCTTCATTGTTTCTCACTCTGCCCCTACCCACTGACTAGGCAGGAGGCTGTGCAAGAGGTTAGGAGAGAACACAGCCAGACAGATGACCCAAACTAATGAAAAGAGGTGTTGCATGCCATATAATATCATGCTTCACAGTAAAAAAGGGAGAGAAGGGAATTAGGGAGGTTAACCCACCTTTTGCCTGGGAACTAGCTGGGCATCAGTGGCATAACTAGTTTTATTTCCTTTCTCTTCTCTCAACCCACAAGTTTTCTTGATTTTACCCATTCCTCTAATGTTGTCCACAGCAGGGGCAAGTGAGAAAGTAGTTGTGTGGTGCTTGGCTGCCTACTGGGGTTTAGGCCACATGTTCATAACATCCTATGGCAAGGAATTCCTGAACTTAATAAGGAAAGTTAACTTAAATTTGAGACAAGGGTAAATAAACTGACAGAAGGGAAGGACCTTGTGTTTTACTGAATATATGAGACTGTGTCTAGTTTAGGAAGTGTCTGAACTAATCTTTGAAGACCAAAAGGGTGGAGGAGAAAACAGGGAGAAGTTAACACATGTGCTTTCCCGTTTCTGCACCCTCATCCTGTGCATTTACCTTTGGCCACTGGAATGGTGAGCACTAGGCTATGTGGAGCTCAGATCTGAATAAGTCATTCTTATGTTCTGTTTTGGATTCTGGTGAGGGGAATTACTGAAGAGATCTATTTGTGTAATACATTTTAAAATTACTTAGTAATATTTGAAGAAACTAAGCAATTAAAATTCTCAGCTTAATGTTCTGCTGTTATTTTAATGGTTGCATTTTAAATATGTAGTAAGTCTTTTGTGTCTGATCCACTTCATGTTGTTCTCCCAGATACACAAGAGGAGGAGTAGTTACAGGACAAGACACACTCTGAATTTGTACAATGAGAAGGAATAAAATGTAAAGTAGCCTGCTTAGAGGGCTGTGTTTTGTTTCGGTGCTGTGACATTGCCACCATGCAAACATTTTTTCTCGTTTCCCCCTGTTTCTGTACTAGAATTCAAGCCAGAATGGCTTCAGTGCATGCAGATATTTCTACACAAATCTGTGTAGATGTTAGCAAATAGCTCTGCTTTGTAGTTAGAAGGGAATGCCTACACAAATAGTGGGAACCAAACATTGCTAGTCTCCCATAAATATGGAGTTCATGTTAGTACTTTTTGTATTGTCTTTCAGCATAATGAGTTGAAAGTCCAGAGATGTGAGGAAGAGACAAAGATAATAGTAGAAAGGCTGTGGGACTAACCATAGGATGACTGTATCATCCAGGTTTCATAGTTCCAGGCATTATAGAAAGCTAATTTCAAATGTACTTGTGCTTTGAGATTTCAGCTTTGGGTAAGTTCCTTAATATCTGATAATGATAAATTCGTACTGTATGTAACCTTTCCTTCAGTACATCTGGAGTTTCTCTGTCCCTGCTGCCTGCCTGTTTTCACATCTTATCAACTTAGTGCATCTTTGAGGTTTCAGTGCTTTTGTCAAATCTGCCTGAAAGTGAGAAATTCAAAGCTATTGGGTCACAGAAGGGACTACTGCTAAGTGTGCATATGGAGACACAATGTATCTATAAAGCTCTTTTTTTTTTTTTTTTTTCCTTGGATAAGGCAGTTAGAAATTTGGATTGATGTTTCTGTTGTCATTGTTACTGTGAACTTAAGAACCTTCAGGACTGAGCACACTACCGTTTTAGAGCATCTATCAGCTGTATCAGAAGTAAACCTAAATTTCTGGTGTAGTTGTTCAGATTATTGTCAATAGGCTGCAGCCAAAATAAAAACTTGTAATGCTGGGTATCTTAATATTCTTGAGGGCTCTGAATGGGGCATATCCTGCTTTAAACGAGAAATTTAATACCTTGAAATATGGGACTTAGGCAGGTCTATTTAGAATGTGTTGTGTTACTATAGTAATGTGTTTCATTTTGCACTGAATTGAGATTCTGACTTTCAGTTTGGTGTTCTTTTGTGTTGTTGTTTTTTTTTGTTTGTTTGTTTGTTTTTTCTTTCTACAGGACAGTTTGCAGAAAATGAAACAAATGAGGTCAATTTTAGAGAGATCCCATCCCATGTCCTATCCAAAGTATGCATGTATTTCACCTACAAGGTCCGCTATACTAACAGCTCTACGGAGATTCCTGAATTCCCAATTGCACCCGAAATTGCACTGGAACTTCTGATGGCTGCAAACTTCTTAGATTGTTAAATAAAATAAATTATAATAAAAAATGTAAACCTTTTTTTCAGTATTTAATACATGTAGTTCAGTTAGTAACATTTTTTCAGATAGCATGTTGCGTGTGTGCTGTTGAGAACTATAAAGTTCACTGCAGAGGCAATTGCCTTCAGTTCTTTTGCATATAGCAATCATTCAGTTGGAGTTTGTTTTGCTGCTTACACAAATAAGGACCTTTTCACAAACTGAGACAAATAAACAAATATGCCAATTAGTAGATGGCTATGCCTTATCCTTTAGAAGTGGTAGAACTTTCTTTTAATACAATGACCAGAGTGAATACTGGATTTAGTCTCATATTCTCTAAAACGAAATTATAGTTATGTACAAGTAGCTGTTTAGGGTTTATAACTTTCTCTTGTTTTTAAACTTTCTAAACATCTGAACTTAATCTCCTTTTTAAGATAGTTGTCCTTTAGAATAGTTACACTAACTAGATTAGAAGTGCCATCCTTAGGGTTTGTATACTGGCAGTGATATTCCAGTTAGGTTGAAAGTGGAGTATGTAGGAGAATGCTTAAGGCTTTTAATTTAAGTCATAGTGTAGACATGTGTAAAGGTGTACTTGATACATTTTTCTTTTATTACCTAAATTTACCCTGTTAGTGATTTCAAATATTCCAGTCACTTGTCTGTACAGTAAGACTATGATCCTACTGACAGTGACTTTTAAGGGGAAAAATAACGGTTACAGTCTGTGTATATTATCTTCTGTATAACATATAAGGTCATTCTTAATATACTGTCAGTTGACCTGATAAAGATTTTTATATGACTTCAGTTATGGTTTATTTCCAGTGCTCTGATTGTTTATGTAAAGTCTGTATTTAATCCTTAGAGTAGCAGTCATTTAAATTTTGTAACATAGCAACTGAAAAGATACCAGTTATCCTACCTTTTACCTCTTCGTTGACCTCGCCCTTGTACCCACAGAAAAAGACTCTGAAATGTGGAGGTCTTTTATATTTGAAGGAAAGGGCATTAAGCAGATGTTTAGGGAGCTGTTTTATAAATTTCATAGGTCTTTCCAATGTTTTTAAAAATATTTTAGGGGAAAAGGATTGGCAAGCCACTGACATAATAGTTGAGTGGAACACATCATCTCTTGGTAGTTCCTGCTGGCAGTTGCCCGTACTATCAGTTCTTTGCTTCAAAACAAGGTTCCAGAAAGAAAAAGAAAAAAAAAAAAACCAACAAAAAAAACCCAAACAAAAAAACAACTTAAGACAAAAAGTTGCTTTTTGTTCAGCTGCAGCCTGAAGAATACTTCTGCCAGAACCATGTGTAAATGAGAGTAAATTTAATGCATCATGAGAAATGATGCAAGAACAATTATAATGTAGTTAACATTTCCATCAGCTGCCACTGCTTCAGCTTTGTTTTGATAAAGAAGTGATTGTGGTCTATCATGGAAAAATCCCACTCTCTGATGGGGGGACCTCTTTCTTGATATATTAACTCACAGCTAATTTAGAGGGCTGAAACTCTCCTCTAAACCTGTTTGTCAACATAAATGCAACTTTGAAGAGATTTTTCTGGATGAAAGCTTACATAATCTATGCAGTCTGCCCATGGAGGAGTCCAGTTCTGACGAAATTTTATTCTGGGCTTAAACGATGCTTGATAGACAAGCTGACATGTATCAGTGTGTTGATTGATTAGCTGGCATTCACATCACATACTTTAGCACAGTTTAATGTGTTTAATGTGGGGATGTTTATGACTGGATTGGTTTTGCACGATAAAGCTGAAGTGCATTGCAGGGCAATTGTCTGAAATCCTGTGTGTAAACACTCTGGTCAGTGCTGTTAGTAACTCATTTTCAAGAGCACTAGAAAGATAAACCAGAGTTACCCTGCTATGCTGCTTTTGTTAGAGCTGCTAGGAATGCCCTAAAAGGTCAAGGAATACTGACATGGATATTTTAGTCACAACTACGTATCAGTCTGAGTGAATCTTAAGTTCACTGGCCATTTTTAATAGTCTTGAGGTTAATGACTTGAGGCTGAAAATTTAGTTTAAAATTAAAGCAAAAAGGGTGTAATTTTTTTTTTTAATTGTGTTTTTTGTCTTTTCTTGCTTCCCCTTTTAAGCATTCCAAAACAATCTCCTGTTAAAATACTTTGCATTTTATGACTCTGTACTTCAGCAGGAAGGTAAAATAGTTGGTTTAGCTCTGAATAATGATTTTGTTGGTTTTCTTTCAGCTTAATGTATCATACAGTAGCTTTGAACACTCAGGAAATGCAGTAGTGTCCTAGAGCACACTATTTGCAAAACCACCGGCTGTTAAAACTAACCAGATTTCTAAGGGGGTGGGGGGCAGAGGGAATTAGTGCAATTTCCGTGATAGTTACATGGGTATGCTATTATCAGACAATTGGAAACTTACCACGCTTAACCCCTGAGTTCTAAATAAATTTCAAAGTTGAAAATTTTTAAATCTGTGTTTCTCTTGATTTATGGCTTCTTAAGAGCAAGGGTTCATGTGCAGGATCATAATTTTCATGGCTGTACTATATGGTGAGCAAATTGCTGAATTAATTAACATTCAGGCAATAGGTTGCAAAACTGCATGTATAAAATTAAAGGTGGTGGAGTTTCTTTAACACTTCTAAAGAGTTTTGTATCTTTGTGTTGCTCTGAATTACAAGTATTCACAATTTTCAGAAACAACCAAGTACTACAAAGGTATGGTATTCCTGAACAGACTTGAAGATCTTGGTGAGGATATTTTGAAGGCTTCAAGTGTCTTGTAATACTCCTTTTACTTAGTAAGCTAGCCCTGTGTGTGTTGGTTCAAAATTTAAACTGAACCACTGACTGATCCATGAAAACTTCCAGATTCTTTACTAACAGTAAGCAATGAGAAGAGTCCTGCTGCGTTATGGTTTGTCATCATTTGAGTGTGTACAAGGGTCTGAAAAAGTCTCTGATGGTCTCCAACATTAAAGTCTGTGCATCTAGAATGATCAGAACTCTGTCCGACAAGACATGAAATTCCTTTTTGATTTTGAAGTTGAAGAAAGGAGGATTCACCATCAGGATTCACTGTGCCATTATGTTCAACAACTGCGGTGAACATGATATCTGAAAGGCATTTTTTAATTAACAGTAGTAAGTTTGGAAAATTTGTTGCTTCTGTTGTTTGCATGTTATCATTGTATATTGTATTTCACAGTCTTGAATTACAGCAATGGTTGTTTTCTTCACCCTTTCTTATTTTCACTCTGCCCATTGAAAGGGCATTCCCAACATCTGCCTAAATCTTTTGGATTAAGTGGACAAGGAAATTAGTGGGGCAGGAAAGTTAACTTTTCGGTCTGTGTTTTGTGTCCCTCATTTTATTGTGTCAAGTCTCCAGTGGTGCAGTGTAATTTGAGGAGTAACAGTTACTGCAGTCAACAAAACCACAATGTTAGTGTGTAGGTAGGAATGAGAAGTAGCAGTTCTAACTAGAAACTAAGGTTGGAGGCTGTGGTATAAAGTTAATTTCAGTTTCAACTGAGTAAGAGAAAAATAGTAGGAACTCAGTAAAACGTCACATGGAATTTCAGTTTCAACTGAGTAAGAGAAAAATAGTAGGAACTCAGTAAAACGTCACATGGACTTGGAAGATAATCTAGGATGCTGGTTTTTAAAGACAGAGTGAAGCTTTGCAATTAGCAAAAAAAGGCATTAGGCTTTTTTTTTTTCCCCCATGGAAAAAGTTCAACTTTGAAGGATTTTGACAAATAATAAACTAGAAGTTTTTTGTTTTGTTTTTCAATGTAGCTTATTAGATGGCAATTTTATGTAAAGATAACCAATCCCTTGAACTCAATGTGTGACACAGTGATTGAAAGAGCACTAGAAAAGAGCACATAGTAGATTTTGTGATTATTATCAGCCAGCTATCAAGTGTCAACACTAAGGCAGTGCAAAGAAAGGAACTGTGAGTTTTTATCTATTTGAACAAATGTTATGTCACAAAATAGCGCTGTGTGTGTGTTACATCCAGAATGTAGCTTGTGCACTCTTCTGTGGGAGAAAGGGTCACTGAGATTAAAAAAAAAAAAAATAAAAAAGAGAAAGAAAAAAGATAGAAAAAAGACATATCTTCCTGTCATTGCCTTGTTACTGCTTTGTGTTTACAGAAAACAGGATTTTCCTCCCACACTACGTGGGAGGAGATCAGAGATGCAAGGTCATGGTTTGACAAACAGTACTTGACTGTTCAGTTTTCAAGAAGCTCATCATGTAATGTTTTGTAGCTTGAGGGGCAAATTGGAGAACTGAGTTAAAATTACCCCTGAAAGATGTACTGCCTTTTAGTTTGGTGAAAGTAACAATTTGAGAGCTTTTAGATAAAATCTACAGAACAGTGCTAAAGTTACTAGTTTTCAGAATAATTTTGCGAGATTAGTTTTAGAGAATACAGGCACAGATTAATGTTACCCCTTATATTTGTTCGAATGGCGGCTACTTTGAAGTTACCAAAACTGTTAATTTCATTAATATTAATTCAAATTTAAAACTTTTCATGTGAGGTTTAAAATCCAGAGCTTTTGTTCCCATTAAAAAATATACTACTGGTATCCTGTTAATGTTAATAGAAAACATCTCCAAAATCACCACTACACAAAACCTTAAGTAATAATAATTCATGTCTTATGTTGCTATAAATTCTTTTTACTCTGTCTGGTAAAAGAATGGGATTCCTGCTATGCACATTAATTAACTCGTACATAAAATATTCTCAGTTTTAGTTGGTACTACCAAGGCTGAAAAATACCTAGAATTTAAAGTGTCTTTCTGAGAGACACTAAATAAAGAAAAACCAACAGGCTGGGCCAGTGTCATCTTGGTGTACAGGCCTGCAGAATGAAGTTCTGCAGGCTCCGTACGTACTGTGCAGGCTCTGGCAAGGGCAGTGTGTGGCCTTGTGCACAGTTGGAGGAATTGCTTCTTAACCCTCAGGAACCATGATAGTTTACTGCACATCTGTACAGGTTACCTGAGATGATGCTTCTCCAGCAGTTTTATCTTGCTTCTACACTAGCAAGACCAAAAAGCTACGACTGCTTATGAAGTCAGAGTCACTTCTTTGCATTCCTAATAATAACACGAACTAGGTATTCGTGTAACTCTAGGTGTCACCTGAGAAGCCTCCAGTTTACAGTCTTTAAAATAAAATTACTAAATGATAATTATATTTGAATCTTACGGGTATTATCACTGAGCAGCTTTTGAATACTTGGATTCGACAAACACAGGAATCGACCTGCTTATATGGGCTGTGGATGCTTTTGATGTGGAAGAACTTTTAATAATTACATAACCTTGCACTTTTTAATGCATTCATCTACTTAATTGAGTATAGATCCTTAACCATCCTCATTAATGTTTTACAGCTTTTGTCTTTATAGGTATTTATCCTTAGAGCACTTAAAAGAGTTAGAGGACTACTGATGCCAGAAAACATGGCTTGACAATTACTACAAATTGCTAATTACAGCATACAGTGCCAAGCAATAGGACAAGAGTCAATGGGCAGAAATTGACACACAGGAAGTTCCACCTGAGCATGAGGAAGAACTTCTTTACTGTGCAAGTCACTGTGCAGTGAAACAGATTGCCCAGAGAGGTTGTGGAGTCTCCCTCACTAGAGATATTCAAGAACCATTTTGATGCAATCCTTTGCAACAGTGCTCCAGGATAAGTCAGCAGTGCCCTGGGGGCCAGGAGGGCCAACCCTGTCCTGGGGGGATCAGGCACAGAATCGACAGCTGGTCGAGGGAGGGGAAAGTCCTGCTCTGCTCTGCACTGGAGTGGCCTTACCTGGAATATTGTGTGCAGTTTTGGGCACCACAATATAAGAAAGGTATTAAAGTCTTAGCATCCAAAGGAGGGCAACAAAGCTGGTGAAGGGCCTTGAGGGGGAGCTGTATAAGGAGCAGCTGAGGGCACTTGATCTGTTCAGCCTGGAGAAGAGGAGACTGACAGGAGATCTCATGGCAGTTAAAACTTCCTTGTGAGGAAAAGAGGAAGGGCAGACACTGATTTGTTCTCTATGGGGACCAGTGACAGAACCCAAGGGAACGGCCTGAAGTTGTGTCAGAGGAGGTTTAGGTTGGGGATTAGAAAAACGTTCTTCACCCAGAGGGTGGTTGGGCACTGGAACAGGCTCCCCAGGCAAGTGGTTACAGCACCAAGTCTGACAGAGTTCAAGGAGCCTTTGGACAATACTCTCAGGCACATGGTGTGACTCCTGGGGATGGTTCTGTGCAGGGCTAAGAGTTGGACCTGATGATCCCTGTGTGTCCCTTCCAACTCAGCATGTTCTATGATTCTGTGACCCCCCTTGAGCAGGTGGAACCAGAGGACCCCTGCAGACCCTTCTAACCCAACCGATTTTATGAATATGTGTATTACTAAAACATGCAATTCCACTCCTTTCCTTTAGCCCCATGTCTTCTTCCTTCCCCTGTAGTAATTACAACTTTTTCCACGTCATATGACAAATTCTTTTTCTGCTCTGATGGAAAATTTTGGTAGTTTAGTCTTCCTGTGGATAAATTGAAAAACAGAGATGATGCAGTGAGTGCAAAATTGTCAAATCCTATTCAAGAGAAGAAATGGAAGAATGCGACATCCAAGAACAATCTTCTGCAGGCACTGCACTTGTAGCAGATCAGAAATAAGATGAAACTTCTTTTTCTTAGGCTCTTTTCTCCTCTTTGAAAGTCTTGGGAGGGAACTGATAATGTGCCTGTTACTATTAAGAATGAAGATGAAAATGGGATATGGCATTAATGGAAACTCTATATTAATCACTAAGGAATAAAACAAAATGTCAACATCTCAAAGATATCTTGTGAATTTAGGGTATTTTCAGTTTTAGCTATGTGTGCTTTTTTTGTGTAATTTTGTCTTGGTTTGATTCCAAGTCTTTGGTTGATGGTTTCTGCTGTTGCATCAACCTTGTTTATCAGAAGATACTATTTCTATAGCCTTTTAAAACTAAGTGCCCTTCCTCAAACTGGCAGGCAGAAGTGGAAGAAGGAGTTGGCACAATTCCTCTGAGGGGTAGGGAGTCCTCCATGCTCATCAGACGTGGTCTCCTGGTTCTGCAGACTTCAGTTGCTACGCCACTTGAATAATAAGAGGGGTTAATGTGAATGTACAGTTGATTTCTGTGTAACAAGGAGACAAGATGGAAAACTAAAGAAGTACAGCAGACACATGCAAAAGACATCAAACTCCCATGCCATTATAGTGGCAGAAATAAAGAAGCAGACAGTGACAGATATGGAAGAATGATACAGAAAAAAAGGTTTGGTAATGTTTGAAAACATAATGGATAACACAGGGAATAAAATATAAAATTATAATCAAGAAACATATTTGACCTTTATGAAACTGGCCTGATATATCAGAAAATTATTTAACAAATGCAGTTTGAACATAAGTTGCATCTTTCCTGTAAGCGTAAGGTTATGCAAATTCTGAAGAAAGTTGATTTTTAGATCAAAATCAAGAATATTTACAGAATATTTTCATTATTTGCTCCATACATTTTTTGTGAGTCATAATCATGTATTTGATCAGATCAGTGCAAGATAGCTTCTTAAATAATGAAGATATCAGATTAAATTCCTCTTACAACTGAAGCTTTGGATATTTGGGACCCAGGACACTGATCCTTGAAGTCTCTAGCCAAACTTAGGTCAATTGGTGCAGGATCAGACTGCATTATATAAATACTAAAGCTTTTTTTTTTAAAAAAAAACCAAATTACTATTGTGCTGGCCATCTGTACTCCTGCAACAGATTAGGAGGGGTTAACTGCAAAAGTGTTTTCATCTACATTTTGCATAAGTAAACACTTAAATGAACATCAAATTACAATATAACCAACCCCTTGTGAAATTTACCCTCTTTGGGATTTTGGCCCTTTCCTTACTGGATTACCAGATAACTTAAGGAAGAAAATATTGATAATTGCTTTTCTTTTTTTATCTGATAATAGTGTTTGTTTTCTTACTGTGCTTAAAGGACTGATTCTATAATCCCTGTACTACTAGGTACTGTACAAAAACACTTACTAAAATAATCCTCTGCAAGACAGGTTACCAAGACATGGGGAAAGGGAAAAAACCCAATAAAACACAGGCATAATTCTCCAGATGCTCCTATTCCCATGATTACAAGGAGATAAAAATGTTGCACATGTATATTAGGCATTGCATTACACTTTAAAAAACAAAGATGTGACAATGGTGACAAAAGACACTTTTGGTAGTCCTACAGGAATAATCTCTGCTCAAAGTGAATTCAGGGATGAGAGATTCTGGTCATAAGTTTCAGCTGCAGAGTAATGTGTTAGTTTCTTACATACCTAGTTAAGACTAAACAGTTATTAATCAATGCTCTATTTATATGAAGGGCAAACTGCCCCTTGCTTTTCATGCCTGCTATCCTTGGGAATGGGATTTGCAGCTCAAATGAAATTAACCCAGTAAACAATACTTTAGTCCAAATGTGATAGGTGCTGTGTGTTTAACATTGAAAAGCTACGTGTGATAGGTACAAAAGACTTCTTGAACATAAGGGCAGTTAAAAGCTATGATTTTTTTTTTTTTTTGCAAAGGTGGCTTTTCATCCAGAGATAATTTTTTTTTTATTACAGAGTAGAAGTAATATTTGCGCTGAATACAGTTCGCTGATCTTTCCATGCAAAACCAGGTTGCACTCTATGTGTGCTGGCATTTATAAGCTTATGCTGCTTTCTGTCTTCTGACCTTCAACAGGGTTTTCTGGAACAGGCTTAAGAAACTGAATATAATGGTTTGAAATCAGTTTTATCTTGCTATCAACACAGATAGTCAATATGTCCATGTTTACAGCTGAACACATGTCCATTGCTTAAACTTGATGTTCTTGCAATCTTTGTGGCATATGGCATTAAGAGATGTATTTTAGGATAAACATATGCTTGGATCATGCAAAACAACAACAACTAGTAAAACAGAAACAGCAATGTTCCACTTAATGCTGTGACGGCTTAAGTCAGTTGCGAAGAACTGCAGGAAAAAGAAGCCTTTACCAGGTTTATGTGTCTACAAAAAAATCCTCTGCAATGCAAACAATCTTATGAGATCATGTAGTAATAAATACTGACTTCCAGAGAAAACACAGTAAAGCAATGTTAGGTTTGCATGCTGTCAGGAACCTATAGTTTATGAATGAGAATTGAATTTAGAGGACAAAAAGTATAGGACGCAGATTAAATGGCAATATTTTCCCCATCCTCACTTTTGGTAGGCTAATCTTTCCTTCTCAAAAATCAACACATACTTGGTTCTTTTATCAGCAAATTCTTTCAAACCCAAGAGGTTTGTTCCCTTCTGCAGCTGCCTCACAGTGTAAGGATACTCCTGCTGCCTTCTATTCCCCCTCTTAAACAGACCTCCAAGGTTTTATGCTTACAACACTGTTGATGCTGGATAAAAGTCGGAAGCTGATGTCATGTTGTGCTGGGGTTTTTGTGTTTAGTTTTCCTCCAGTTAGCTGTTTTCAAAGTTGAAGATGCATGAAAAAAATACCAGAAGGTAAAGCTCATACATAGAGGTAGTACTTGCATCACACTACGTAATATGGTTAAAGAAAATGGGCAGGCTTTTAGATACAGAACCCTTCTTGACCTTTAAAATTAAGGAAGCATATTTCAAAGGTAAATACAAACTGTGAACAATTGTTCAATAATATAACCAGTTTCATAGCAGGCCATCTGTAAAGACAAAATCAGGTGCTACAAATGGAGCAGAGGTGACCCAAGGATTCTTTAGCATTATCAGAAAGGAGGGGTGTAAAGGTGCAGAGAAAGGGACTTTGATTTTGGAATGTGCAGCAAGAGCAGTGGGGAGATGGAGATTATAATGACCTATAAAATCAGTTTCTCTGTTAAATCCTTGATTTTACATAACCACCAGGATTATGGATTTTATAGGTTTGTCATTGGATAAACATTTTGAGGGTTTATCTTGAGGATCCATTAAGTCTGAAATACTACAGCAGGAATAACAGCTTTATGAACCGTATTTCCGCAAGTTGTTTAATTTATTGACTGTACACGATCATTCTAGCTAGCGCTGCTTGTTTATTTTCACCTACACAGATACCGCAAAATCATCTGGTGCAAAGGACAGAGGTTATTCCAGTCTCAGCGAGGGAAATGTAGAATCCAGAGATGCTCCCACTTAAAAAATGTCGATGCTAATGTGGGCAGGTGCACCACCAGTGCAGGAAAGTGGGGTTGTTTGAAGTCCTGTGGCAGAGCAGCACAAGGGGAACCCCCAGGACCGACCCCCCTCCAAGGAGCTCTGTCCAGCGCTTCTCCTGCTACCGATGCCCTGAGCCGGGGAGCAGACCCCTCAGTCCCACCTGCAGTGAGGACTGCAGTGACAGTTCACGGAGTAATGGGTACAGATTGAAGGAGGGGAAATTTAGACCAGAGAGATGGGAAAAAACCCTTTACTGTGAGAGTGGTGAGACACTGGAACACGCTGCGCAGGGAGATCCTGGATGGGCCAAGCCTGGAAGCGGACGGGGCTCTGAACAGCCCGGTCTAGATGTTCCAACCCATGGCAGGGAGTTGGAATCAGGCGATCTTTAAGGTCTTTTCCAACCCAGACCATTCCATGCTCCTGAGATCTCCCGCCAGGGTACACCAGGCATGAGGAGAGCCCACAGCAACCCACAGAGGGGGCACAGCCCTTAAAGCCTCCGGCCATGCAGGTCTAAAGGCCTCCCCAACCACAGGCCGGGCAGGGGCTGAGCATAGACAGCGGCGAGCGTAAGACAGGGGGCGGGCAACACCGAGGGGAGCCTTCGCACGAGGGCAGCCACACGGACAGGCGCCTCCGTGGCAGCGGGCAAAGGCGGCGGCGCTGGAGCCGGGGCCGAAGTCAGGATCGGGACAAGGATCGGGACCGGAATGTCAGCGACATCTCCCGCCCGCCCGGCCGCCCCAATGCCGCTGTCCGGACCCGCCCGCCTCGCGCTCACCCCGCGCACGCGCGG
>VXAU01001802.1:389868-429264 GCA_013399695.1 Formicarius rufipectus
TGTGCAGCAACTGCACAATTTTCGAGCAAGAACAGAGGTAAGCAGTAGTAGAAAAGTTATTGAAACCAGTGTCCCTGAGCATTATCGGCAGCTCTTGTTACTATGGAGCTAAAATGTAGAAAAACCTGTCACATCGAACACTGATATCTCATTAATATTTGTCCAGTTTCAATCAGGAAAGTAAAAGCAGGCAGGTATTTGTTGTAAAGAAGAGTTATTCTTTTTGATTATTTTTTTTTTTCTGTTTTATACTGTCTTGTGTTTAGGCCTAGCTATTCTAGATCTGAGAAGGGAAAAATAGAACACAATAGATTTGCAAAAGCCAGGGAATGTTGTCTTGTTAAGCTGCTCCCTTAGAAGTCTCTGTGAGTTTCTAATTAATAAGCTAAAACAGCTTAACTTGAACGATGTGCAAAACCCGGTGATCAAGCACTTTCCTTAATTGTTTGATCAAATGCTACCAAGCTAAGACTTTCAGACTAAAGGATCTTCACTATCCTTTCATTGTCCTTCACTATTATACAGGTATAGGCTGTACTGGTGACTACTCCCAGAGATTAAGTGATGAAATTGTGCTTATTAATATGAAAGAGAGAAGGCACAACTTCCATTGAACTTGCCTGTAGCTCTGGCAGTGTGCAACAAATATAAATGCCTTCGGTATGAGCATGTCTCTTACCTAGCCTTGGTTTGCAGCTGAAAAACAAACATTCAAGCAGATTACAGGCTAAAATTTCCACTAGGGCAGAGGGGAAGAGGGTGATGAAGGTCTTTTTGCCTACTACTTAGAGCCAAAAATCTTGTGCATCTTGCATGGCTTTGAAGTAGTCAAGGATTGTGACAGAGCTGTCATCTGGAGGTTCAGTTTTTGTCTTTTGAAGGGCGGAAGAGATAATATCCAGTCACTGAAACCTGTTACAACTTCATTTATTAAAAGCAAATTAAAATACAGTAAATAGGTTAAATGTTTCAAAGTAAAAAGAACCAGTAAGCAACCTTTTGTGACAGAATGAAGGTCAGGTAACTTGCCTGCTTGCTTTTGAGAGTTGAGGGCTTTCAAAAGGTATTCTGGAATCTGTGTGAGCCTTTGCAGTTGTTTGGGGGTTTTTTTGTTTGTTTCTTTCTTTTGTTCAGAAAAGTGTTCTGGAATCTGGGAAGCCTTTGCAGTTTGGTTTGTTTTTCCTCTCAGGTGACCTTAATCACTAGTATGAAAAACAGGTATCCATCAGGGGTGACAGGGGAGGAGGGGAGGGAACCTTATAATTTGCCTTCCTAGTAGTGGTATTAATGTGTTAGTAAAGAAAGGACAGAAGTTAATGATGGTAAATCAAGAATTACAAGACACCTCATTTTTACTAATTAATGATCTCATTGAAGATACTAGCTATTCATCCTTTCATACACAGTATTAAAAAATTATGGTTTCTCCTTGGGTGATTACAAATGCAAAGTTGTTTGGCATCTTTTTTATTTAGCTTAATTAAAGTACTGCTCAGTCAGCCTCAAGAAGAAAATCTGTCTATGTGTCAATAAATTGTGATACTAGTTTACTAGAGCATAGCAAATATTGTCTCTAAAAGTCTGCTGGAATAAAATGCTTCATAGAATTTGGTGCTACTTGTTCACATAGGTTTATTTATTTCTTCTTGACTAGGATATAGTGGCTGATAATGAGAAGGGGTAAGGAAACTGAATGGATTTAGGTTTTATAAGTTATAAATTCTCCTCCTGTCATATGTAGGGATATGAATTTGATTATTATTAAGTATTATTACTGATTGCAGCTTCCAACATTTTATTCCTTTTCTTTTCAAAAGGACTTTTTGTCAGAATACAACATTTTGTTGTGGTTACCAACCTTTTGAATGGTTTTTATAAGGATAAGAAATTCCCTGGTAGGCATGTGGTTGCACTCACTGTACCAGTCTTCACTAATATCTTAAACTCATTTCTTTAACTGAAGCAGTTCAAATAGTGCCAGACTCTTCCTTAAAAGATAAAATTATCTGTGGTTAACTTTTTAGTGCTGAGTGAGAGTTGTGCTGGGTGTTGGTACATTTGAAGGCTCCATTTACAAAGCGGATGACTTGCTGTCAATTTAATTTTATTCTGTATTAGCGGATCCCACTGAATTTGTTTTCAAATGACAGGTTCATTGTAAAAAAACCTTGATTATCTGGCAAAAAGCTTTTCATGCTGTACAGAGTGTTTTCTTCGAGTGTGTGTGTAGTTATTGTGATTTATCTTTAATTATACTGTAGTTAAAATTTCATGTTAATCTTGTCTCTTAGTGATATTTTTCGAGCGTATTTTTCCCTTTAAAAGAGGACTGCAATGCTTTGTCCTTTCAATCAAGTATTTTAGAATACCTCGGAACATGTGAAGGTAGTATTTTCTTATTAAACTGAGAAATCAACAATACTTCCTCCCACCACCCGCAATCCATAGCCTACATTTTGAAATTTTTCAGTGCTCAGAAGAATAAAAGATCAGTGGTGGAAACTTACTTGTAAATAGCTTGTTAAAAGATTCATGCAGTGCTGTTTAGTTCCCTTAAAAAGACAGAAGCGTGCAAAATGCCTGACATTCGGAACTTGAAGTCTGGATTGGTCTGAGAAAATAACATTATAACTGGGTTGCCAGATGTTAACATGTTTTATTAGAAATGAGAAGGAGGAGACTAATCTGCTTCTACATTCTCAGTACAGATTGAAAACCTGCTATTCAGCCAAAAATAGATAAAACTGGAAAACAATTCTTTGAACTAAAATCCTGGTATTACTTTTTTATGGACAGAATATTTTGTGAAGCTGTTTTGTTATTTATGCTGTTGAGGGTTTAATTGAGAACATCCAGACAATTATCTGTCTTTTCTCCTTTGGGCCCTGATTAAAAATTACCAGAAGAACTTTGATAGGAAAAATTCATGCAGGATTGTGATAATCAGGTGTCTGTGTGGTTTGCGTGTTTGGAAGTCTGGGCCAAATTATTTTGCCTGAATTATGAAATACACAGTGCAAGGACTTTATTGAATGACCTGATTGATTAGGAAGCAAAAAATTGTAGGAACTGTAATTTCTTCAGATTTCTTAAGTAGCAAGATGGAGTGTAACAGCTCATTTTCTTCTTAAATAGCAACATTTCTAATTTTTACCTTGTTCTCTTGTTTTAGTTCTGTTGTTTCTCATCTGTTTGAGAGATTTTTGGTATTTAATTAGAGAGTAACATGCAGTCAGTCCAGCAGTGCTTTAACTGTTCAAAATGTGTTGGTTTGCTGGAGGTTCTATTTGTTTGGTTGGTGTTGTTTTTTTGTTTGTTTTGGTTTTCCCTTTTGTTTTGGTTTTTGTTTGTTTTTCGTCTTTTCCTACTGTAAAAGAGTTTAGTTTGAAAAGCAGAACTATCTTTCCAGTGTTTAGAACTTCATATTCTGAATTTGAGGTACTTTTCAGTAAGAAATGTGTGAATGTAAGAACTGAAATGCTGAAAATAGGGTTGTTACTGGTCTTGATCAGGCTAGTAGCTTGCGTTAGCAGACTAGCAACAGCTTTGATTGTGAATCAACATGGTGGTGTTGTACAACACTGCTGTTACAGCCTGTTATCAGTTCCTCCTGTTCTGGTACAAGGTTACTGTTTGTCTCTGTACCGTGAGGGAGTGCTTGGAAAAAGTCTGTCTTCTGCATTTCAACTTGAAAACATAAACGATGTTTTTCATGAAATACTTCATAACTTGCATGGGGGAGGAGGTGACAGGCTGTAGCTCTTAAGGAAAATGTAAATTCTTTGTCAGGACTTCATCATATTACTGACAGTGTGTTGGTGCTAACAGAGTTTGGGTGCATTTAAATTTTTGGGTGTGGAAGAGTGATTGGTAATTACTGAAGGAATATTGTTAGGTCTCCCTAGCATGCAGCAGCTTTACCAACATAAAATAGAAGAGTGGAGCCCCAGTGGGATTAATGTTTAACTTTTAACTATTTATGAGTTTGTTTCCTTCCTCTTTGATCTCTGAGCCAGACTGAGATTTGAGTTTATAGTGTCTGGGAAGGCTTGGCCTGGAAGGGTACCACTTTCTTGCATTGTTTCAACCAAGAGAAGGGAATTCAAGCACATAGAAATAGGTTTCTAAGAAAATTCAAGTGCAGATGTTTTGGACACCCATGCTTCCTATCTGTGAAGTTGCTGTTCCATCTTTCTGTTTCACAGCATCATGGAATATGCTGAGTTAGAAGGCATCCATCAGGATCATCGGGTCTAACTTATCACTCTGCATGGGACACCCCAAAAACAGTTTCTTATCCTCATGATACTGCCTAACCTGGACATAACTAGTTTAGTTCCTACCACTCCAGTTGAAAAGGCCATCACAATGCAGCTTAATTGCCCATCACCACTTTTTTTAATGGTAAAAGAAGGTTCGGCAATGGAATATTTCTTCCAGCAGAAGTGAAAGGAAGCTGTTTGCCCGTTTTCCACTTTTTGCTCTGCTGGTAGGTTTCTGCTCTACTGGTGTTTTTACTTTCCCCCCATCTGTTTTCTGTGGAATTCTTATGACTGCCCTTAATACATCATGTCTTTTGCTGAATCTCATTTGGGTTTAATCAGCTCAGCTTTTCTTCCTACTTTTTCTAAAATAAGGGAAGTCTCTAAAATAGACTTTCAAGCCTGTATTAAGGATTGTTCGGAAGTAAAGCATTTGGCTAAGATAGCTCATAATTTATTTTATTCATTTAAGATATTGCTGATTTAAGACATTTTGTGCTGTGTTTCTTGAAATGCCACAAAGTGACATCTTTGATAATTGCAATTTTATTTTCTTTATATAATTTACCTTTATAATAAAGTTTTTAATTTCAGCTCTTAGTATATAGTAAATCAGGAGTATGGGTACACACTCAGACTTGATTGGGTTATGTTGCTAGTATTTTACTGCTAATCAACAAAGGCAATGTAACAGTGTATGTAGGTTTTGCCCACTCCAGTTATGAAGTACAATATGTTACCTGAGGCAACACTCATTGGCTGGCTTAGTTGCTCTCAGCAGTTTGTACATAAGCTGTGCTTGGTAGTGACCCCCTAACTTCACTGTACGTGTTTTCGTTTGCCCAAAGCTCTGTTAAACTTTAACTCTCTGTGCTCCAGTTTTCCAAGGGAGGGGCAAAACTGATGTAAGGGTTCTGACAATGGGCTTAGAACTGGAAATAGATACCTGATACTCTGGTAGTCCTTTTCAAAGGCACCGAGAATGGTAATTCATACATACCTACAAGAACTAGATAAGTTTTCATGGTAGGGGAAGGAAATACCTTGGTACTATTTCATTGTGGGTGGTTGTGGTTAGAGTCTGTTAGCCTTTCTGTCCATGGGTATGATCTTTGTTTATAGTAGAATTAGAAAATAAGATTCCTGGTTTTGGGAAATGTGATGATGCTGATGTCCTGTATGCTATAGAAATATAGTTTATTGCCTTCTGATGTAACTGATAGGAATACAGAGACCAGTGAAATAACTTCGTATCTGTTAATAAGCATTTGTGTGATATGACATCCAGCTCAGCAGTGCATACTGACCAAACTATCTCTTTCTAGGAGATTGATTCTGACATACTCATGTTGCCAACATCTAAATTTCTTCCTGTCCTAAATTGCTACCTTCTCTGCCTTTTCTTATGTTGTATCTTTTTATATGCTTCTGCCCTGCCTGTTTCTTTCTGTGATTCACCAGGATTCAACACAAGTGAGAATTCAGCTGTGACATTTGAGACATTACCACACCTGTCCTAGAGGTGACCAAGCGAGATGTGTGCTGATTCAGAGAAAGAAGGGTGTGTATTTTTCCTAGCGAAGGTACTGGAAGCTGTTGGCTTCAGGCATATATTTAACTTGAACCATGACAGACAGTGAGTGCTGTCTATCAGTACTAAAATGATAGGGGTGGTTGTGAGCTGTCTGGGGAGCTGGCAGGAATTCTACTCTGCTGACACAAGTTAATTTTGTGTTCTTTGTTCCATATGCTTTGAGAATTCTTATGAAATCGAGCCTTTCAAAAATCTATGGAGGATAACTTAAGGAGTTGCACAATTCCTGTTTGACAGAAGTAACAACAGGATATGAATTCTGTCAGTCATGTCTCCACTACTTGAATAAAATTTCTTTTGGAACTGATGTTTGAATCAGTGTTAAGCTGTGTTCTTTGGTTTCATCCTTTTCTATAGAGATAGGCGAATTAGACTTGGTTTCAAAGACTTCCACCTTTTTGAAAATACTTGTGTAAGCAATGGGTTATGTCACTCTTCTTTGTCTTTTGCAGGTGATTATTTCTTTATTTGAAGAACTGTGGTGTTAACCAGACTTGGGTTTCTGATATTCGTACTCCACTGTTCTATTTTCATCTAGATAGTGAATGTTTTTATCATTTTGATATATTTTAATTTTGGTTTGATTGAAAGTTGTATTAAAAGAATGTCTAGGCATAAAATTCCCTTTCAAAAATAAGGAAAAGATCAAATTGAGGTTGCCTGTACATCCTTCATTTATTCTCCCTCTATATTAGTAACTTCATGGTTCAGTCTGTTTTCTTTCACAGTCCCTTTAAATAGAAAGCAGACAAGCAGAAGGGTGTTTCTATATGAAATCTTTCGGTGAATTAGCAGATATGTTGGAAGGAGCGTCTTGTGATGTGAAAAGGACAATCAAGCAAGCATAGGCCCCCCAAGAGCATATCAATGTATGAAAAACATCTGTTTGGAGGTTACTTCAGGAGCTTGTATTTTGACTTGAAGGAGTGGTTTGAGGGGCTGAAAGGAACTTGAGTGTGATTCAAAAAACGGTATTCCTGATTCATGGTAAGGAAAAAACCAAAAGTAGTTGTGGTATTGACTTTAGCTATGCTGGATACCATCAAAGTAGCTGGATGTTTGTAAATAAAGGAAGTCTGATAATTAGGAGAGTTGAAGGGCTGCAGGTTTCTAGAAGAAAATACTATTTTATTGTGGTAAGCTGTCTCAATATGGAAAAAAAATAGGAGTGATATAAAAGTCAGTATGGTGACATGAGGACCTACTCAATGACTTGAAGAGGCTCTGTACAGAACAGAAAAGTAAAACTAAGTATTTGCTGCTAAAGCTCAATACAAAATAAAGGGACAGGTATATCATGGAAATCTACTCATGCTTCATTGTTTTAAATTGGCATATTTGAAAAGCATTAAAAGATGTCTTTATAAATCATTAGTAAGATGAAGGGATGATCCTTGAATAAATAGATAAGGAAAGCAAAGATTAGATGACAAATACTTGAATTGACAACAAATCACGCCAAAGAAAAAGGACAGATTCAATACCTTTTAGACATTGGGTATTGTGTCAGTCACGAGGATTCAGCTGCGTAGGTTGGATTTATTTATTTATTTATTTTTAATTTTAAGTGTTTAAACCACTGTATCTGAGGTTTTTGGCAATTCTTTTGTGTGAGTTTCCAGATAACAAATACTATTTTATTTTTCTATTATCATGTGAAAGAGTGACTTTTGGAAATCACTGGACCATATTGTTTCTGATACCTGTAGCATATAATAGACAAGTAGCCAAAATGTTTTTCAGAAAAAGAATCACACAGAACTAACATGATTTTCTCCTCTTACTGTGCTGTAATTGTTGTGAAAGAGAAGCAGTAGCTGTATTCTGACTGTGTAAATATTTTTGACTTGTGTTAGTGTGACATTTGAATAAGAACACAGGAAAAATGTGGTATAAATAACTGGACTATATTTTTTCTTACAAACCACAAAGACCACTTTTCACAGTATCACAGTTGTAGTTGATTGTTTAGAAGAGGATATGTGGTTCGGTCAAGCTGAGAGAAACCTACCAAAGGGTATTTTGAGGACAGTCTGCATTGGCTTGAAAGAATTGTGTTTAGTTAAATAGAGATTGAGAAAGGTGAGAAGTGAGTTGAAATAAGTAAAAGAACTCATTTTTGTCCATGAAGCCAAAGAGAAGTAATTTGACAATAATTTATTGAATCACCTAGATCTCTTACTGTAAAGAAAATTCTTCCAATTCCAAGTGCAAGATATAAAGTGATGTGAAAAATGTTAAAGGCTTTTAACTACAATATTTTAAGATTTTTTTGGATCCATCTTTCGTTAGGAAGATTGAGAGGTGACTTCTCTGAGGTATCTTCAAACCCTAAGTTTATAAGATTCTCTAAATGAATTAAAATTATTAGAATTGTCTGAAAAGTGTTAGTCCATTATACTTTTTCCTACTGTGTGTGCTGCTGCTAATTTTCAAGAATCTTGTAGTGAAAAAAAATTCTATATTCATGGCTGTCAAATAAAGGAAAGCTTTTCCACCACTAAAGCTGTTCCTCTTCAGATTCTGAACTTGAGAAATTTATAGTTGCAGCATAGCATTTGTAGCTAATTTGTATAGACTTGACATACCAGAATCACATTTTTTTTAAAAGTTCATGGTTGACTCCTGAAGCTAAAAGTGCAAATTTAAACTTATTATTGCTCTGAGAAAATTAATGTTCCTTATAACCTTTTTGGTCAGCTCATGTAAATACTATTAAACGCTGAAGAGGAATTAATTTCAAGTTTTTTAATTTAAACTTCAGATGTTTTCTGTATCACTATGGTAACGAGGAACTCAATTTCCTAATTAAACTATATGAATCTGGCCTTTAAGGGCTTCATTTAAGAGATTTTTAATTTTTTTTAACTCTGTCTGTCTTCTGATAATCCAGTTTCTCTCTTAATGAGACACGATAGGAGACAAATTATTATGAGTTGTAAGGAAGAGAGGAAATAAAAAATAGTCCTTCATAGTATCTTTGGAGAATATATTCTAGGTTTTTTTATCTGTAGCTGCATATTGGGCTGCACATGCTAGCATGTAGCCAGCAGCTTGAGGAAGATGATTCTTCTTCCCCCTCTGGCACTTGAGACCACATCTGGAGTACTGTCTTCAAGGAGCCCTAGTGCAGGATGCAAGAAAGACACTGGTGTATGGAGTGAGTCTGACAGATGACAGGCAGTGTAGGTGAGACTGAACTGCATGATGTACAAGGAGACTGACTGGGTTTCTTCATCCCTAAGAAGAGAAGGCAAAGGAGAGATCTTGCCGATGCCTACAAGAACATAATAGAATGTGGGAAGACAAGGGGCAATAAATACTAATTGGAACATGAGATATTCCACTAAGATGCAAAAGAAACTATTTATACCATGAGGGTAGTGAAACCTTGGAATGCATTGACCAGAGAGATTGATTAAAAGATTGTTTTCTAAGTATTAGGTTTTTGCACTATTTGATTGAATTCTGCTTAGTAGGTCATTATGCTCTCTACAGTTTTGTTTTTTTTCCAGTTGCTGCAGAGTACTCTCATCTTCTGGAAAAGGTCTGTAGGCAGCTCTTTGTTAGTCTGTATGGAAATAATTGAGCTGATGCTTGGTAGAAAAAGTTTTGAAAATATGTCATGAAAGCCTATAAAAAATACTGAGCTATGTTGATCAGATAAGGAATGATTAAGTTGTATGGCATGGTTAATGGAATAGTAGAGTGTTGTAACATGGATAGTATATTTTGTTATTCCACTTGTGGTGGGGGAAAGCTTAATGGGTGATCATAGTCAGGGTTTTTTTGGGGGACTCCCTTATTTCAAAGTGATAAATTTGTTTGCTATAAAGTGTTTTCCTTTAATTTTAACACTTGCAGTGTTAGTCTTGCTCTCCAGTTTAGGAAGAAGTATGTTGTGGGGGACTGTGCCAAAGACTTTAAGGAAGTCCAGATATATGACGCGTAGTCCTGCACTTAATGCACTAATGTAGTCACTCCATCATAGGCGGCCACTGTCGGTCAGGCAGGGCTTGCCCTTGGTGAAGCTGTGCTGGCTGTCTGGAATCACCTCCCTGTCCATGTGCCTGAGCATGGCTTCTCAGAGGATCTGTTCCATGACCTTCCCAGGCACAGCAGTGGGACTGACAGGTCAGTAGTTTCCAGGGTCCTCCTTTCTACCCTCTTTAATGATGGATGCAGTGTTTCCCTTTTTCAAGTCACCTGGGCCTTCATCAGCCACCGTGACATTTCAATATCATGGAGGATGGCTTGGCAACCAAATCCACTAATTCTCCTCAGGACACTGGGATGTATCTCATTGGGTCCAGACGCTTGTCTATATTCAGGTTCCTCAGGTGGTCACAAACCTGACCTTTACTTACAGTGGGGGGAGGAGGGGGGCTTTGCTCCTCTAGTCTCCATTCTGCTGTTCATCCCTTCCCAAGGTGCGGGAAGAGAGGTTGCCATTGAAGACTGAAACAAAAGAAAAGTTGATACCACCTTCTCATCAGTTGTTTCTAGTTTTCCAACATTTTTTAAGGGCAGGAGCAGGTACACCTTCTTTATATTTCCCTGTTTGGCTTACGTTGCTATCTGTTTGATTTGGATAACTTGGAAATGTTAAATCTTTTGTCTTTAAAAATATGATTTGTTTGCTGTGGTACTTTTTACCTGAAGTATAAATAGCATCTCCAATTATTTCTCTGGGGTATGTTGTTCAATTTTGTTTTGGATTGCAAAGGGTAAGCAGTATGCTGTCTGTGTGTATTATTTGTGTTTAATGGACAGGCCTTGGTGACAGTGTCAGCAAATGTTTTAGGCTCAGAGGAACAGAGCAGCTCAGTGGTACTCTGCTGATCTAGTAGATATTAATTTTATTTATTTCCTTGTGTTACTGCTTTTTTTTAGAAAGAACCATAAATATAATGTATGAGAACTGAAAAGCTGTGAAGCAGTCAGAGAATATTTTCACACTGGTGAGGTTGATAAAAGACTGACTGAGACTGTATTTGGCTGAAAAGAAGATTGCTGTAAAAAGGGCCAAAGGTGCAAATTTGGAATGAGAGGATATTTTAAGTGTTTATAAATTGTAATTTTTTGTAGGATACAGAAAAAATAAAATTTACTCTCTTCAAATACCTGTCAGATACTGATAGCTTAATGTGGCTGGTTTTAATTGAATTTTCAAATAGATTTTAGTGTCCTTTTTATAAAGACGAAACTGTATCGTCTACAAGGATAAGTAAATGGATCTACTGAATTATTTGCTCTTCTTATATACCTTTGTTCCTTGCTATTTTTAACTAATGTTTCCAAATCTCCTCTTTAAGAGAGTTTTAATTTTCATTATCATATGAAGTTCTTATCTGAACTTTCAAAGTATTTCTTTAAATGACAAAGCATACACAGGTTGATGGCCATTGAGGTTAATTTGATAGTGATCTGGGGAGGTGCCAGAGGGAGAACTGACTTCAAAATAAATCTTGGCCAAAATTACCATCTTGGCAATTCAAATTAAAGAATTGTAAAATGGTTTTGTAACTGCTCTTTTGCATTGTAATTCATAATAGTGATGTTAAAAACTGTATTTTCTTAAACTGTGCAGAAAGGAGAAGATGAACACTAGGATTCTAATCTGTTTGTCAATGTGTTAACAAAATTCTAGCATGGGTTTTTCAGTTTGTTTGTGTTGTATCTGTGTTCAAGGTAGGAACTTCAAAATAGAAGCCCAAAGCAAGTTTTCAGGGCTGCTTGATAGAGACAGTTATTTCAATATTTTCAGAATGTAAATTGTTAATGTATGGGGACCTTTATGAGTTGTGTGTCTGAATTTATTGTAGTCCAATTTCAAAGACATTGATGTGATACCGAATCATTTCTATGTTGACAAATCAACACATTATTTTCTCCTGTGTATTTTTTTTAAGTTTTGGAAAAGTTTGGAAAGCAGCTGCAAATGCGTGACAAACCTATATTTAAAAAAAATTGGATGTGGAATGGAAATGAGATACTAAACCTCCAAACTATGTCTTTTTATTCCACTTGAGTCCAAGATAATTTTCACTACTAGAGTGACTGAAGTACACTCATAGGGGGTAAACCTTAAAATTATTAACAGGAAAAAGGAAAGTAGGAAATGAGAAAGCCTTGGACTTTTTGTCATCGAGATGGTTTAGAGATGGCAAAACGTATTGCATAACTCTTTATATGGAGAAAATACACTGTGAAAGCAGTGTCAATGATAGCACTTCAGAGATTGCATTTCCCTTGCTTCATAGATTGTAAGAAACAGTGCTTATAGTTGTTACAGAAGCAGCTGGTTGCAGTTACTGATTGATTTATCCCTGTCCAAATAGATAAGAATTACCTGAGCTGCCAGTGTAACTCTTTTCTAAATCCTATGAATCTGTAGGTTCTAACGTGTAGTTACTATACAGTTATTAAATAGTCTGCAATTCATGTAGTCTAATTTCAGTTTTCTGTTCTGTCCTCTGGAGTGACTCAGAACAAGGCAAAGGCTTGCACAGATGCCAGATAGAAGTGTCTTAAATTACTTAGAGGAGGAAGAGTTGTGCTGTTAAAATGTTGTAGAATTAACTGTAAGTCTTACGCTATCGTGAGAATATGAAATACTCTCTACTATATGTAGAGCGCTCATAGACATATTTGTAATATGACAAAATCATTTATACCTCTGTGTATACCTCTGTAATGGAACAGCAGTGTTGCAAATATAAGTGCCATTGCATTTTACTCAAAAAGTAATTTTAAAGCCTGTGACTTTTCAGTTAAATTTCTAGGAGAGGAGTCTTCATTTTTTCTCACCTCAATTGCACTGTGTTTTTAAATTTAAAAAAACCCCTCATTTTTCCTTTTAATAATTGATGAAATGTACTTTAGCGTGCATGTTTATTGTCAAACTTTAGTATTTCAAATATTCTATACAATTTTTTCATAGAAACGATTACAAAAAGAACTGTTGGCTTTTCAAAATGATCCTCCTCCAGGAATGACTCTAGATGAAAAGAGTGTACAAAATTCAATTACACAGTAAGTATATATATTGTTTTATTTCTTCTATGCTGAAAGTCTAAGTAAGGGAAATTCTCTTCACGCCATTTCCACCAATTCTAAGTAACATTGTGAGTTTTTGCTTTTAGTCTAGACAATGAAGCATTGTTCTCCCTAATAAGCACTTTAATGTGTTGCACACCTGCAGAAAGTGGATAGGGATTATTAAATTTTTGTTAGACATTTTACTAACATACTGTCACTTGGTAAAAGCCTCTGCATACTTTAGAATAAAATAATTTAATAATCTTCCATAGCTACTAACCTCTGAAACCCTTTTAGATTTATTGAAATAGTGGAGTAGCAGTTTTAGAGTTCTGTGTTATTTGTACAGAATATATATATCATAGCTGTTAATTTGCATTATCTTTCTCAAAAGCAAGTGCAAGTGAAGGAAACTTCTTAAAAAGCAAGTTGTCTGCGTATACTTTTCTCTCTGCCTTAGCTTTTTCTGTGATTAGTGAAATGGGAAGAGAAACATTTTAAAATATTCTCTCCATTGAAATGGGCAGGGGTTGTTCTTGGAACTATTTTTTTAATTGATTGAAATTCAAAAGATTTATACAGTGTTGACATGCTTATTTCATAATTTTATTAGTTTAATTTTAGAGAAGTTTTAAAAATTTAACAGATGTAAACATGAGAGTATGGATCTCAGTCTGTATGTTCTGGACTATGTTATTGATCAATGGGTCAATTTAAGAACAGCATAGAGCTGAATTCTGATGTTTGACATCTGCATTTTTGGTGGTGACACTCAGACCATGTTACATGAGGCTTTTCTGAGCCTTGTATTTATTGAGTTAAGCACTCATATTTCTTCTTAATGGTGCTGGTCTTTGTGATACTTCATGCACATGGGTAGGACAAAAATAAATTGAAGTAGTGGTTTCCATAATTTGATACAAGTAGTAATAAACTGTTGTACAGTTGCTGAATTCCAGCTTGTGTTTCTTGGTTTACTTTGGGTTTCAAATTTTCTGCAAAAAGGACTCAATCTAATATTGAAAGAGTTTTTCACTCCAGCAGAACACGACTATTAAAGTTTAAAGCAGATGGAAAAGGGAAAAAAAAAAAATCTCTATTTTTTCCTACTTGTGGAGTTTTCTTAGTATATCTCTGTTTCCAGAGTCCTACCTCATTATTATTTCTGCCATGTGCAACTTTCGTACCTTTCAATACCTTGCACATAAAAGCTTCATGATTACTGTCATGTTAGATTTTTAAATTCTCCCTGTTTCAGAAGCTTCCTGTCACAAGTAACATTTTTTTTTCCTCTTTGAGAGTTTTTTGTGTCAAGGTAGCATGTTCTGGGTTCATTAATCAAGTTAGAGTTTTAACTGGTGCAGTCAGAATTCGTGTAACAATACTTGCTTGGGTTTTAAAGATACTGAATAAAGTAATTGGATCCCATGATGTAATTGGGTAATACAAAATGTTAAGCAAACTTCTATTTTAAATACACAAGGATTAGAAATTCCAGAAGGCTAAATTGTAAAGCACACAGGAAATATGGGGTTTAGTGATTCCTTGACCATAAAAGAAAAGGAGTAATATCCTGGCAGAATTATCTTCTACTTAGTAAGTTAAACTGTATTGAAAACTTGAAGGTGGAAGTTCTGGATCACAGGCACCAATAAATCCAAAGTAGTATTGGTGCACCATGTGTATAAATGTAAAAGCAGAAAGTATAATAAGAGATAAGTGGTCTGGATTGCAGATAGATTAAATTGAAGGCATCTTCACCAAATGAAAATATGGAACTTGTTACAACCATCACTGTGCTACTGTTGAAGATGCATTCCTTTTCAAGAGTCTGACAGATGGCAGTTCATTAGATAAACAGTTTTTCTCAGAAAAAAAAATCCCCAAACCTCAGAGAATAGGAGAGGGGAAGATGAAAAAATCTGCATGGTCTAAATGCAGAGTGAGGGGTATATGTGACAGGAGGATGGAGAGGTTGGGAATAGGATCATCAGGGCTGCCAGCTGGAGATGTCAACTGTTTGGAGAACATTCGTGTTCTGCAAAATCTCAGCTGCCTTTCTTGAATTGATGTAAATCTTATCTGACCATTTTTATAGTCTCTTGCTGAATTTTTACCTTATTGTGTTGCTCAGACATGTAAAACTTAAGGGTGAAAAATGAAAATGAGAGTGATGCTGCAATTACGTGGTCAACAGTAGAACTCTGTAAAATAACAAAAATGAGATAGCAGGATGTTGCTGTATGTGTTGAACAATATGCAAAGCATCTATTTTTAACTGAATTGGAAAAAGCACAACACAACCCAAACCCAACAACTGTAAAAACACCACCTTCGCTTCCATTGGCAACCCCACCTGTCAGTTACTTTCATGTTATGATAGAAGGACCATGAACAGAGTAAAAAGAACACTATGATATGTTGAGGTGTTATCTTTATTATACTTGCAAATCATCCAGTTTTTTATTTTGGTTGCTTTTAATGTTCTGAGACCTTTTCCTTTTCAAACTGTCAGCAATTCCAGTTTTGCTTCCATTATCCACCGTGTACCATTTCATTTCTGACCTTTTCACAGATACAAGTGCATGATGAGCTTTGCCCTTTCCCTTGGGATACAAATTTTATTTTAATAAATTGTATTGATGTTTTCCTTGACAGGAAACAAAGCAACATGAAAAAGAATGTGTACTAGTTTGTTTCCTTTCAAACCTGTTTTTGTGTAGGAATAAGCTTTCAAACAGGTTTTTTATTTCATCTTTGTTGTCTCACATTAGCAGCCATTTCTTAGAAACTGATAGGTCTGTGTTGAGTTCAAGTCGTAGTTACATTTATAATTTACAGCACGATATCAGTGCCTGTATGTAAAATAACAAGCTTGTTTCTTTCAAATATAGGTTTGACGCATTGCTCACCTTTGTGATTATGATGTTAATAATGAATTTAGAAGGTTTGGCTGTGATTCATGGTTGATTTGATTAGTCCTTTTCTCCAGGAGTAAAACCGTAATTTGTCAGTCCACAATACTAACAACTTTTTTCCCCTCTTCCATAGGTGGATTGTAGACATGGAAGGTGCTCCAGGAACGCTATATGAAGGGGAGAAATTTCAGCTTTTATTTAAGTTTAGTAGTCGGTATCCTTTTGATTCGCCTCAGGTAACTGCTGCCTTCTTCCTTGTTTAATGCTACCTTTAGATTATAGTTGTATGACATATGGTGAATCTTATATCATCCACATATCCTAATATAAGGTTTAGTTACTTTAATTTGTATCAAATGCATTGTACAGATGCCTTTTCTTTTAAAAATTATTTTAGAGAGATATAGTGCTCTGTCTACTTGGTTTCATAGATGAAAGTAGTGTAAACTGGAGGCTTCTTTGATCTTCATATCATATGAGAGAGAAACAAGGGTAAAGTAGGAAGATCCTCTTTATCATGATATAGGAGATGAGTAAATAACAAATTGCTTCTTTGGCCCATCTCTTCTTGCTTTCAACATTAATTTTTTCTAGTTTGTTTTGAAGACATATCTTCTCTGCTGCCCTTATTAATGTAGCTTAAGAAATACTGTGCTTCTGATAGGGATTCTCATAGGTATATGACATGTTTGAGATACTGGCAGATAGTGTTATAATTGAGTTACGAGATGCTGCATTGCTTTAATGACAGCCTAAAGAACTGAAGGGACAGCTGTACTTAGAGACTGCAGAATGCGCTGTGTACATACTTCCCTCTGTCACCTGAGGAAACCATTTCAAAATAAGGCTGGTAAGAGCAGAGTTCATCTGTCACTCCTGCTTTTCTGAAAAAGAAAGGAGAAGAGGAAGAGAAAAGTTCTTGTCCTTTATGTTTCAGCTCAAAGTTCTAAGGCTGATCACTGCACCTTTTCTTGTTGGTGGTAAAACTGAAGCATGGAGCTGTGAGAGACACCTAAATCATGAACATTACCTATTTTAGGTACTGTGATAAAAACTAGAATGTTGACTTTTCAGTCTTAGATTTTAAAGAACAAACTGGCCACCTGTACTTCTGCACCTCATGAGATTTGCAGTGAACTAGAGAGTAGCCACTTTAATTTGATTCCAAGTAGGTATTGTTTGTACTCATTATCCAACCTATGTATGTGGATCTGTGCAATTTATTGTTAAGCAGCAAATTAGATCCATACACCTACACTGAATTTTAGCACAGAAAACAATTAAAACTTTAAGCACTGGATACTTGAGTGATGCAAATGGCTTGAATTTCTGTTCTTAAGATGCTGCTGTGCAGTAAGGTCTTTCTGGGCCATAATTATCTCTCCTGCTAATCTACTTACTGTGACTTGACGGTTACACTTCTGCTGCTTAATGATTTGGTTGTTAGCGTGCGTGCTTTTGCTTGCCTAGTATGCCTGGTTCTGGCTTTCATGAGAAAGGAAAATATTAGTTAGGAGTGAAATACATTACTGGATTATGAAGGTAAGCTCATCAGTGCTTAAATAATACCAATTTAAACACCTGTGAAAGATTATTCTGCATCCAGTTTTTCGTCTGCCTTAGAAACCTCTCTACTGTTAAGCAGATAAATTAAGCTCTCTAATTTACATTTCCTCTATGACGAGAATGTCACTTCTTTCTTGTTGTCAGTGATGAGGTGTGTGTGTTGTGTACATGTTTGCATACTTGTATGCATATTTATATAGCTGAAGAAACACATAAGAAACTGGTGGATAGCATGGTTCTGAGTGGTAAAGATTTATTTTGTCATTGCACAAAAGTGACAGTGGTTATGTTGGAAAAGATGTTCAGGATATCTGAACTGCTATTGCAATCTTACTTTTACTCTGTTTCTGTTGGTCCTGAACTAGCTATGTGTTTGACAAAAACTTGATGTAAGGGCAATAGTTGTCAAAATTGCTTTTCTAACCTTTTTTTTTTTTTTTGACTGTGACACTTGCTTTAATAGAGAGGAGTTAAGATTCTAAATGCTGTTCTTTCATATTCATCCATGTCAAATGAAAATGTATTCCATTTGAAGTAATGATTTAAAAATATTTCCTCTTTGGTAATGAACTTTGATTTCACAAGTCCTTTAATTTATAGTTAGTAAGATTGATGCATTCTAATTTTACTCTTTATGCTGAAGCCTGGATGAATTGGCAAGAACTTATTTTCTGTTGTGTCCGGGATGATAGAAATACTTGTGTACAAATCTCATTGATGTATAACATTGTGGCTTATAAAATCACCATAATACAGTGTTTTGGCTAGGAGCTGTATTCCTTTGGACGTGAAAGACGGAGGCTTCAAGATATAAAAGGTTTATTAGTTCACTGGTTTTACATTGTTACCTTTGCATTTTCCTATGCTCAACCAATATTCATAGAAAGTCTCCTATATTTAACCATTTATTTAACTCCATCTTCACTAGCTATTTAGGCTTCCATTGTTTATTTTACATTTCATAATTTCCAAAAATGAATGAACCTAATGTGATAAAGTGTGTTATTTAGTGTAAGTGAAAATGACAGACCTGCTTCTTAAATAAGATTATACTGTTTTTCTAAAAACAGTGCAGTTTTGTTTAAAATGTGGACTCTTAAGTCTCAGGTATTTTTGTTCTCTTTTTTTAGGTCATGTTTACTGGAGACAATATTCCTGTTCATCCTCATGTTTATAGCAATGGTCATATCTGTTTATCCATTCTAACGGAAGACTGGTCTCCAGCTCTCTCAGTGCAATCTGTTTGTCTTAGCATTATTAGCATGCTTTCCAGCTGCAAAGAAAAGGTATGGGCTTTTTTAGCACTGTTGGAGTAGAAAAAGTTAATAATTTTCTACTTTGTAAAGTGAAATTTTTATTTCACAAATTCTAAAATAGGCCAAATTACTATATCTGAAAAAATACTAAGCTAAACTACAAAATAAACAGTGCAGTAAGTAATTTGTCACTGTTTTCATGGTAACCTGCTTATATATCACTGTTGGAAAAGAGAAGAGAAAGGAACGCATCTAATTGTACCAACTGTGCAGTTCAGTCATGTTTCAGGACAATTCTATGTAAAATTATCCTCTCTAAAGGCAGTGCAAAATGACTATTGCAATGTCTCTAGTGCAGATGTTTCTAAGACTTTGCATCTGTACTATTTGGGATCTTGATTGTTTTCATTTTGCTTTTTTGGGTCATATATCAGTGGCACTTAATACCTTAGACCTTTTTGTAGAGAGACTGCCCTTTTGCTCTTGACCATTTCTTTTGCAGTGGGCTGTCTGTGGAGGTTAGGTGTGGTCAGAGCTTGTCCATATGTGCTATCCAAATGTGCCTATTTATGTTGCATCCCAGTCAGTGCTGGTCATGTTCATGTAGTTGAAAAGAGACCCTAAAATGACTTTGTGTTGTATTCTATCCTATGACTCTTGTTTTGTATAATGATGACACTTGTGAAGAAAACTGAATAGTATGAAGTATGAATCAGATATAGATGTTTACGTTCATTCTTTCACCCACTCCAAACTGAGCCTTACAGATATGAATTGGATCTAATACACCAGAATTAAATTTGAAACTGTAATGCAATTTAATTTGGGGATTTTTTTGAACAACATCTGTTTCTTTATTTTGGGTTTTCTTTCTTTTTTCCCCCCCCCCTCTCTTTTGTTCTTTCATTCATTCTTTTGTTCTTTCGTTCTTTCTTTCCTTATATCCCTATTTATTGCCAAATTCTTTGGTATTTTTCATTAATGTTTTGCTTGGAGTATCTCCAGTAAGAATTTGTTACCTGGATCTTTATTTTCTTGCCAAAGATCTGGTCCTGCTTGTTACCTCATTTTCAGTGCATTCACATGGTAATCTTTTTCTAAGCTTATTAAATAGCTCATGTATTACAATATGAGGATTGTTTGATTATTTGTAGGTCTTTTCTTCTGTTGCAGAGGCGACCTCCAGATAACTCATTTTATGTAAGAACATGTAACAAGAATCCAAAGAAGACAAAATGGTGGTATCATGGTAAGTATTTAACTAGCACCAGGAATGTTTAAGTTCTTTTTAGGCTGAAGGCAATTAAAATATAGGAAAGTAAGCTAAATGCATTCAAAGCCTTAAATTTTTTAAATTTCAAAGAGTTATTAAAATCCTATTTCTGATATAATCTACTGTGATTTTTTTTTTTTAATATCCCATTTTAATAATTCCTGGTGGAAATTTAAACACATACTTATATGCTTTACATTGTAGGATTGAGTTTGAATGAAAATTTTTCTAAACTACATTAGTCCATGACAAATCTGGGATTGGGGAAGGGCCATAATGAAATTAGGTTTAGGTCGAAACACATTTTTTTTGTTGTTGTTGTTATTAGCACTTTCAGAGTTTTTGTGGTGTGGAAAAGATACCTAAGTATTTGTGAACAGCTGTCTGTTTTAATAGATTTTTCATTCTTGATCAGAATTTTCAGTATGGGCCTGTTGACTGACTTTAAAGGCTCTTAAGAACTCAATCATATAGGGTATGTACATGACAAAGAAGAAAAAGAATACTAGAATTGCTGCAGTGTCTGCAGTGCTAGTGTTGCGTTGGTTTTTTTTTCTTTTTTTTGTTTGTTTGTTTTGTTTTGGTGTTTGCTTTTTTCTTTTGTGGGTTTTTTGTTTGTTGGTTTTTTGTTTTTCCCTTTTCTTTCCATGTGTTCTGTCTTCCTTTATACCATGTGGTTTCTTTCTTCTGCCTCGGTTTTTGTCATTCTCTGTCCAGAGCTGCAGTTGGCTGTATGTGCTTGTCTTGTCCAAGGAGATGGGTGAGGAAGCAGAGAAGGAGGGGGTAGAGATGGATTGTGCTTTGTTTCTCCTCTCTCATTAGCAATGCTTTTCTTTGCTTGCCCTAGGAAAATTCTGTACAAATGGTAGTTATTGGAAGCCCAACTATTTAGGGAAAGGATGTGTTAGAGCAGGTAATACTGTAGCATAGTGCAGGAAAGTTGATTCCATCACTACCTTTCACTGAAGGTGCCATCATAAGACATCCTCTGTTTTTACACTGCCTCCCTATGCCAGGACATGTTCTGTCCCCTAAGTGAAATGAGAGAAGGTTTTCTGAGACAGAGTTCATGACTGGAGAGGCAAATGTCAAAGCCTTTACCTTTAAAATTCTTAAGATTCTTGAAAGCCTTTGGATATCTTAACGAAAAAAACTTGGAAGTTTCATAATACTTGCTGAGACCAAGTTTAATATATGTTTGCTATATGGTAATGTGTACAGAATGAAACTCTTTTTCCATAATACTGTAATAGTATCTCTAAAAGAAGGTGACTTCAGATACAACAAAAGAAGTGCTCTATGTCACGGGATTAAGATGTATTTAAGAAACTTGGGACTGTTTATCATGTGGTTGTTTTTAAAATGTTCTATCTACTTCTAATTTGTACTAGTTTTGATTTGGAATAGAAGTCTAAAAGGAGAACAGTCTGCAGATATTACTTTGATTTCTTAATCATGAAGTTCAATTTGCATTAAATAAGCCAACAAAATTAGTATGAAAAGAAATGTGGTTTCTCTGACTCTGAAGGTTGCTGTATTAGTGTGGATCAAAACCATCAAGGTTCTTATAGTTTACTGAAGGAGTAATTTTATTACTATGAAGTAACTATGCAAAGTCTTTTTTTCCTGAAAGTTAGAAAACCCTACCCTCCTCAAATTCAGAGCAACCTAAAAACCAACCTGAGGCAAGAGAAAGCAAGTCAGTGCGTTTAAATAACTTGTACCGTCTTGCTTGGTTATTAAAAGTTCATTGGGCTACTCCTTGACTTAATTTCTTACATTAAAAAATTAAAACATGCCTGCTGTCCACTGGACAGAAATTTCATAAATGCTGGAGTGTTTTCCCTTTGACTTTTGTGTGTAATTTGCCGCTTCTCTCAGTTGAAAGTAATTTTTTTCTTCTATGTAGACACAGAACAAGACTGCCAAGGCATGATCTTTAAGTTGTCAGTGTTTTCTTAACGTGTTTGAAGAACTGGTGGGTTACGTTAAAATGGGAAATGTGATAAGGTGCTTCTGTCATCTCTATTTCTTGGTCACACTTCAGCTGAAGTGCCAAGTATCTGATCTTGTAGTTGAACCACATTTGGCTGGGGAAATGAGGGAAGAAAAAGCAATCCTACCCAAGAAAGAAAATCAGCTCTCCAGAAATAACCACTGGGTTAAATTAAATGCTAATTAATTTAAGTGCTAATACAAGAACATGTGGATTGAGATGTAAAGTGATTCGGCCCCTTCTGGTGTCAGCCAGCCATTGGACTGGTTTAGCTTCAATGTGATGTTGGATCCCTGTGTTTTGAAGACATAGGAAGAAGTCTGTCATCTGTATTAATACATGCTTTTGAAGGAAAACGTTCTTTTCAGTAGGTTCCTGGAATGTATTTACTGGCAGCAAACTAGTGCATGTTTGGGAACTGAGGTAAAGCA
Source organism: Formicarius rufipectus (assembly GCA_013399695.1). Lineage (NCBI taxonomy): Eukaryota > Metazoa > Chordata > Aves > Passeriformes > Formicariidae > Formicarius > Formicarius rufipectus. The sequence continues at coordinate 412,206 of VXAU01001802.1, forward strand.
AACCCACATGAACACAGAGTGATAAAGTGGCACTTTGAAACACATTCTGACACTTAAATATGTGTCTGCATTTAACTTGTTCCTGAGTTTTTAATCTTTCATTTCATCCCTGCCCAAATACAACAACTTAGTCCACAAACAGGATCATGGGACGTTGTTTGCTACAAAATGATGTCCTCATTAGCCCTGTTTTAAAGCTTCTCATCTTTGATAACAGGAAATATTTCTGGACTGTCTTCCCTACCCAATGTATATTTCAACTGTACCTTCATTTTCATATTGAACTTCAATCTGAAAGTTGCTCATGTTGTATTAAAGACAGAGGAGGATTTTCCAGATGCAGTTTATTTGGGCATCCAGGCTGAAATTGGTGTCATAAAGCTGTTGTCTGGCTTTGGTGTTGCCAGGAAGTAGAATTGTTTTGTGGAATAAAGGGGCAAGTGTTTACTTTCATCCAGTGCGTCCTTACTGCTTTTGGTTTTGGGGGTCTGGTTGGTTTTGGGGGTTTGTTTTTTTCTTAAGTAGAAAGTGTTTTCTCTGGTATTTATCCTGAAATGTTAGTACACCATTTAAATATCCGTTCTCTCTCTTGAATCCTTGTTCTTTTTTTCCTTTTTTTTTTTTAGATGTACAGTAGCCTATAAAAAATGAAAAGGTTTTTTACAAATAATAGTATTGATGACATAATGTTTTCCAGTGAGAATGTAGAATGTTTGAGGCTACATTTTTTAGGTGTGTGAGGTTACAAGTAAGCGTGTTAAAAATAAGCAGACAAAGTTTGCTTTATGTTAACAACTCTTTACTGTTAGCAGGTGCAAATGTACTGCAGATTGATGTGTGAAGGAGAACGTTGAAAAGGGAGAGCAGGAATAGGCAAATATTAAATATGGAGCAGAATGCAGAAAAGATAGGCATAGAATATGCATTTTTTTTGACATAGGTTATGTCCAGTCACAGTATCTAAAATGTAGCATATATAAATTATTTTCAGGTTTTAAGATTTTCTGATTGTAGTAGAAACATACTATTTTTTCATAATTCTCAACTATAGTTTTGTGTTGAATCTTCAGAAATAAATGAATATACATTTATAAATATATATGTATATGTGTAAAGAGTTGAGAATACATCAGAAACAGCCCACTGCCAGCTCTTATCCCTGTATATTCCTTATGAAAGGATGTATCAGATAACTGGTGTGAACCTGCTATATTTCAAGGGTGCAAAATGTTAAGCATATTTGATATTTCTTTTTCTAGGCAAGTGGCTTTCTAAATGTTGAATATGGCAATGACTGTCCTTTTAATGGAATACTTGATGATACTAACATCTTTGAAGGTGCATGTGTATTTTGGAAGCTTAGTCTTTAATAATATCTTTTTTTTACCCAAGTCACTATTGAACATAACAGAATTATTCAATCAGTGTATTTCCACTGCATGTTACTGTCTATGCTAGGAGTTGTTTCTGCGTACAGCACTTTGCTAATTTGGAATTAGAATGTTTATATGTTTTCCATAAATGCTCTTCTTTTATTTTAAAGATGACACATGTTGATGCCACCATTTTGTGATCCTCGTAGCAGAAGATAGTCCTACTGAGAAAATGAGCACTTTGATCATTCAGTCTTTGAACTTTAACCTTTGACTGGAAGTGACCTATAGGCAATGAAGACTACTTCCTTTGACTGCATTTTTACTAGTGTGCATTCTGGGCGCATGTTGATCGCTGGTTCAGTCCATGCAACTGACATGCTTTTATTAGTCATACAGTATTAATGCAGGTGTCCAGAAATGTCAGAATAATTCCATTATTTTTATTTTAAGCTTTTGGAAGAATTCCAGGTCTTCATATATTGTGCAATAACACTGAGCTCCTTGGCGGTTTTGGTGCATCCATTGCCGGCAATGGACATTGTACCAGGGAAAGGTTTTGCTCCTGCCACAAAAAAGATTGACACATGACAGAGCTTATGAAAGTTTTGGATGTATTTGGATTATAAGCAAGGGATTGACAATTACCTTAAATCCAGCCCATTCTTTTATATTCGGATTCTATGCACTGTGACCACAAAACTAGCAGCATGAGTTAACATGCCTAGCTGAAGGACTGTAATAAGATCATTGCATATTTATTGAATTGTTTTTCTGCTGTCAAATTGTTTTGACATGGGCAGTTTTTCAAATGACATTGGCAGAGAGGTACAATGTTATCCCTATGGTGAAATAAAACTACTTTTTGTATATAGTTATTCATATCTCTGAAGCGAAGGTATGAGTAATTTAGGGTATGAGTGATTTAAACAAGAATTTATTTTGGAGATAGAAGATGGCAGTGATATAACTGAACTTGCTGCAGTCCGTAATTGGGCTTGTAATTTGTACTTTAGAGCTTTTTCCAAATAGCTTGCACACTGTTATTTCCTGCTAGCCATCAGCATGAGCCCTACTGCCTACACCAATATTTCATTTATTTATGTGTTCAAAAGCAGTCCATATAACATTTTTTGTTTGCATTCACTGTTTCTTTTGTGTTGTATGTCATGTTTGAATGTTACAAAACGATATTTTGATTGAAAAGCTTTGTCAGAAGATATTTTCTTGTAAATTATTTCTTTATCTTGTAAGCATCATCTTGTCTTTTAATTCTGTACTATAAAAAGAAAAAAAAATACATTTTTGACAGAGGCTTAAAGTTTTCACAAAAAAGTGTGGACCTTCTTATTTAAGTTTAGACTAAAGTATATTTTCTTAACTTGCTTGTCCCATGCAGCCATGGCAGTTTTTCCAGGCTTTTACTTCACCAAAAAAGGGGGAAAAGCCTAAAATCAGACATTTTTCTGTGGAGCAACATTTATTGAAATGATAGTTGTTCTCAGCACTCTGTAATATTTTGATACGGCAATTAGGTTGTCTTTTTAGGAAGCACTTTTATAAACTTAATACCTTTACACATATGCAAAATTTCTATAATTTTTTTTACTGTTGCCTTATTGTTGCACTTAAAAAAAATCAAGCAATTAATGCATGAATGTCTAGATCAAGTAGCTACTTGATGTAAAAACAAACAAACGCAAAAAAAAGCAAGAAAAAAATCCATAAACCCAATCTAGAATGAACTACTACAGTAACAAACAGAAAATTGGCTGAAAAGACTGATTTATTTTTTTTTTTAAATCTGCTGTATGATAACTGACAAGTTTTATAGCCTTGTACATACTTCTCTGTTACATATTGTTAAAACATTTTAAAAAAAGTATAGATGCTTTAACTCAGGGTGAATAGAGTTCAGATGGATCTGCTTCAGAGAAGTATTTTGAACAGCAACAGAACTATAGATACTGGCAGTGAAGTGAGGCTACAATATACTTCAGGAACTGCTATTTTTTTTCTACTGTACTGAAAATATCTCTTGGCCTTTAAAACTCAATGGTAAAATCTAGCTTTGGATATGAATCTGTGTGTATATATTTTCACAGTGAGCCTTTGAAACATAGAATTCAGTTTCTTTCAGGAGCCAAAAAAATTTGTTTTAAACAAATGAAATACTTATGCTCCAACTTTTTGTTCAGCCAGGTTTTATTGTTAGAGTTCATCAAACTTATTTTTGAAAACATTTCATGTGAAAGAGCAGTAATCTGATACTTAATCTGTATGTTCCTGTTAACTGCTCTGTATAAATTTAAATAATTGATGGTTCTTTGAGAAATTAATATATGAATGGGTCACATAGTGGATCCTATCAAAATACTCCACAGGAAAGAGACTTTAATGTGACACCAGGTAATGTCTGAAAAAATGGCTCAAGTGCGTCTCAGATTTTATCTTTTTATATAGTAGCTTGTGAACATACAATACATGGTTTTCAGAGAAGCTTTATGACATACTGTATTGTATTTTGTTGAAGATGGGTGTTCTAGTGCAAAGCATGTAAGTTTTATTGACCTGTGCTATCACATGGACTATAGTGAAGTTAAATAACCAAATTTATGCTGCTCTTTAATAAACTCCTGCCCCTTATAATAGATCAAAAAATTGCAAGGTAGATTAGAAGTGAATGTACCTCAGGTCTTTTAGTTTACAGTAGAAATGCCACCACTGGTTCTCTTGTAGATCTGTGGGTAAGTTCACTTATATATAGAGGGCGAAGACAAAGCCTATATAGCACTCAAGCCCTCAAAATAATGCAACTATTCTGACAATGTTATAATGTCCTGAAATAGGGCTTGATTTAGTTGAAGGTGGTGCCATCCTTTTCCTAGGGTGACCCTGTGTATGTAACTTTCTTTCACTTGGAATTTCTCACATGAAATGGTTACGGAATTGGCTTGAAACTATCTTGCTTTTATTTTGTGTCAATATTCATGTTGTTAAACACTTTGTTTTGTGTTTAGTGTCTTTATACTATAACACAATAAATTCTTGTTTGAAAATAGATTACTACCCTTGATTGGAAATACGTGTGGACCTTTTCATGGTGAAGTGCAGAAGCACTGTTCTTTACATTCAGCCACTCTTGAGACAGAGCAGTTAGCTGTTCTAAAATGCTGTGATGCATATCGGGAGGAATTTGGATAACAGCGAGGTGTTTCCTCTTTCTCCAGAGCAGACTGAAGGAAATAGCTTATTTAAAAAAAAAAATAAATCACGAAGCTGTAGTGCTTTCATTTCTCGTAGATGATGAAATATTTCCTTATCAGTGTGTTTTGCCATATGAAAAACCTTTCAGATATTGAATGGGAAGTTTCAGATGCAGGATTCTCCTTTGCTTGCAGTGGTGGGAAGAGTTTCTGTTACTTTGTTAGTGTATATCAGGACTGTTTAATTAAACCTCTGTCTCATACTGGCAATTGCTTTCAGTTTTGTTCAATTTTTTGTTCAAGAGATGATGTCTTCTATTTTGTAAAAAGCAAGGCACTTTATATCTAAACCGCATTTAAATGAAAAAATAGGGTTTAAAATTCATATATCATGTGTATGAGGATTAGTTCTGGATGTTTGACTTTTATTTACTACTTTCTTTGAAACTTTGACAAAATACAGTTCACATTTTAGGTTTTAAAGGCCAGTAATGAAATTTTAAGGAATAGGATGAACAGGTGAATGCCAGGACAGGTTTAGATATAATTGATTGACTTTTCAGTCCTGTTCTTGCTAGGTTCTTTAATATGTAAATATTTATTAAAATAAATAATGTTTTAAAAACAGAGGTGGGAGGGGGAACACCTGTGACTGTTAGAACATGTCCTGTTGATACTAAAAGGTTTGCAGTAGTGCAGCTATGTAGTTTCTACGTTTGGGGGAAGCCAGTGTGGTTTTTGCCTCCTCTGGCAAAGCAATTGAGCATTATGATGTGTTTGCATGCTCACAAATGCTGATTATTTTAAAAAATAAGTTTGAACTTTCTTTTATAACTAATTATTTTTAATGTATGGTGCCAAATACAGTTTGGATTTGCTCTAATACTCAGTGGTACCTGAATACTTGTGTGTTGTACTGGATAAGAGGAATTAAGCTGCCTTAGTAATATTCCATCTTCATGATACGCATGGGAAGAGAGACTTTGGATTGAGATTGTTTGCCAGGTACTTGTTTGCGTATTGTTTCTAGGACTACTAACTTTTCCAAAGCCATCAGGTTTTAAAATGCCTTTATAATGATGGAAGAGTAGAGATATCATGAGCCTTCTTTTACTATATTAAAATATAATTCAGAAATACAAATTTGAAAATACTTATCCTCTGCTTTTATTTAATTGTACTGATAATAGCAATACAGGAAGATCTGTTCACTTGCCGTATCCTTTTTACTCCAGATTTTGTGTACTTTTTAAAGTAGTGTTTGAGGGGTTTTGAGCAGTTGATTCACTGTAACATATTCTCTATGGAACTACTTGAAATTTTTCTAAATTACTAAGGAAGAGCATTTAATTTGCGTTGTAGTTCCAGAGTAATTTCTGTCATGAAGCAGCTTCTTTAGAAACCTCTGTAGGTTTAATTCAGATTATTGTTTTGTATTTAAAAACCAAACACTAAATGCAAAATCAATTGATTGTGCAGTGTGTATCAGTGTAGAAATCAGATTTATAAACCTGTGTCCACTGTCTCTTTAGTATGATATTCCATAGGAGCTCCTAAAGTGTGAGTCAGTGGTAGTAGGTTAGATGGTATTTAACCCTCTTCGGTTTACATACATGTGATCTTGGAGTAACTTTGTCTTTTGAAGTGATATTTTTCACTTCTCCTGGTGAAGGAGCTGCTTACAAGAGACTCTTCTGAAATAGGAGTCCAGTGAATAATTGAAAACCATAATGAAAACCTCAAAGAAAGATGTTACAGTCTGAAATCCTGTAACACTGACCACAATTCTTTCCCTCATGCTGTCCTGTCTTTTGGTATTTAAAATTTCCATGATAAGCCCTTAAAACTTGTCTTCAGCAGTTGGGAACCTGTTTTCTTGAAGCCCTTTGAAGTGCTTTGTGCGAAGTAGCTCGGTTCTAATGCACGTTATGGGCCCTTCTCTTCCCAGGACTACAATATCTGGAAGCTGCTAATGCGGTTCTCAAAGGCATTTTATCCTTGAAGGATAGATCATGGTTCCTGCTATTAGCAGAGAAGGAGGAATTTGTACTTCATCCTTTCCAGTCTAATAATTTACATTCCTACCTTGCATTTACTATTGTTGTTGATACTTCACTGAGGTGATTTAGAATGTTAAACCAGGAGGAAACTGACTTCAAAAAAGTGAAAATCTTTCTTCTCAGTTATCAAGTTCAATCAGCTTGCTGCATAATCAAGAAGATGGATAAAGCATCAAATCTCCTGATGATAGAGTATATCAAGCCTAAAGTCTCGATTTGCATAAGGTTTTGAGTTTATGGGGTGGGGTGGGGCAGAGGGAGAAATTGGGGGCATCACCTTACACTGATGTCTTCTGTATCACACTGGGTTTTGGACTTAGATATCTGTGCATTGTCATCTGCATCAAACAGTAACTACTGTCTTAAGCATTATGCTGGAGTAATAGGTGACTCTGGGTTCCTTAAATAATAATCCAGTCTTTGGGAATGATCTTTCAAATGCATCTGCAAATTGTGTTGACCAGTGAGGATACCATATGGAGATAGAAGCTATGCTCACAAAGTAGGGTGGGAGGGAGAACAGCTGGTTCTTGAATGTTAAGATGCATAGCATCCTGAAGATTCTCAGAGAATCAGTGGCTGGTGGCACAGTGTTTTGGGGTTTTGTGTTTTTTGGAATTTTGGTTTTGGGCTTTTTTCAGGAGGACATCAGTAATTGCACCAAGCTGTAATTCTTATATGAAGAAGCTCTTCAGAATTGGAAGAGGGCAATGCATCTATGGTCATGATGCAACTGAGGGATCAATGTCATGTATGAAAACCAGTACCAGATTGTTAGGGTGTGTTATACTAAGAAAAACCACTGGTCCTATCAAACTTTACAACTCAGAGGATGAATAGCCCTCTCCAGGAACTGAGGGAATAAGTTTCTTTTTGCCTTTGCAGTAATCTTTCCAGAACCCTAGTAAACCAAGCAAAGTAGACTTCATTATGTCCCTGAGAAGAGATTTTGAAGTATAGCAAGTGAAAAATAGGCTGGATATGATACTTTGCTTTGTGTTTTTGCAATTCTGAAAATTCTTCCTATTAGCTTCCTTTCTTTAGTCTGTAGAAGTGGACTAAATCATACCTGGACAACATTCCAGTATTGTTGGGAAATGCTGTATAGAAAAGCTTGTAATTCTTTTCCCTAAAAGCTTCTCTGGATTGTTCTTACACTCACCTAAATACATCATCTTTGTCCATTCCACATCAATTGCTTTGTAGTGTTGGGATTTTTAAAACTCATTTCTGTACAACACTTTTTGAAAGTGAACATTATAAAGGCTTATGATTTGGATGTTGATCTGAACTGTCATTTCATCCAGAATGCAATTTTCCTTACATTAGTGACTATAGCATGCAATATAGTAAGACCTTGGTCTTCCTTGAATGATTTTTGAAATGTAAATCCATCTGAACTTTTTTCCAGTATTGGATGTACCTGGGTAAGTGTAAGAGTTGTCTTGTTCCAGGCAGCCCAGTCTTGGGGCATCTGTGCAGCCCAAGTTTAATGTCTCAGGGTTCTCTTTGGAGTGAACCAAAGATCTAATTGGAATACTTGTGATTTCTGCATAAGCTGATTCCATACTGTTTTGAGGTGATGTCTAAGTTTAGAGGAAATTAAGAAATTTGTTGGACTAGAAACTGAAGAAGGAGACAAGCCTTCTTTAAATTCAAAACAAAATTTAAGGTATAATAGAAAGGATAACAGTTCTTAACCACCATATATATACATATATATCTCTGTATATCTATTCAAAAGAAACAAAGCAACCAGAACTGAGCGTCCAATTTGTGGGTAACCCGCCCTGAACCCCCTCAGCCTCTGCTCCCGTTGGGCACAGCAATATTTACAGACAGCAGGTGGCGATGGTGCTCCTCGGCCAGTGCTGGGCTGACCCCCAGGAGTGAATGGAAAGGTTCAGTGTGTCTCTCCGGGATGGGCGGTGTGGAGTCAGTGGGAAAAATGCCACGCAGAGAGGGAGGAGCTGGGATCCTTTTCCGTGGGCAAAACTCACTCCTAGTCCTTGGTTGGAGGAGGGATGATGTGCTGAGCTAGGCTGCTGCAGATGGGGCGGGCTCTCTACCCCTGTGGACAGCAGTTCTCTGGGGAACACCTGCCACAAAAGCCCTGGGTAGCAAATCTCTCTGTCTCGCTCTCATAAGCACCGGCAACTCTGAAATCCAGGGATTGGCAAATGGAAGAAGAGGGGAGGAGACCAAACTTGCAGCTCAGAGGCTCTCCAAAGGAGATGTCTCTCTCACAGCAGTCTTCCTCCTCTCTCAGATGAAAAACCAGTGCCCGTTCCCATTCACCACACCCATCCCAGTGAATAAAAGTTGCTAGGTAACCCCCCTTCACTCATGATCTACTCCATTGTTCTCTAGCGGTGGGGAAAGATAAGGGCCATTAACTTCTCATTCAGTTGGTAGGGGAAAGGAAAAATCCACGTGCTCCCAAAAAAACTGTAACAGGTGAGGTGGCTTTCATGGCATGTATTAATGCACCATGCTTGATTTTGAGTAATGGGACCTATCACTGTTAGAAGTTTGTCACATGGTAAATTAATTCTTATATTTATAAAACACTATGGCAGGATTTGGCCTCTGGAAAGGAGTCCTGCTGCATGGTCTGCACCGCAGAATGCTGCTTGCTTCTGTCATTGAGCTTTATTTCTTGGTTTTGGTCTTCACAGGAGTTCTATATACGTACTAAAGATAGGTAATAAATCTTGCTTAGACCATACATTAATCTGGGTTGATTTTAGTGTATATCAGTCTTTGTATCTATGTTACATTTTACTTTACTTGATACAGTATCAAGGATCTTATTAGATAACAGCTTTACATTTACAAGAGCAGGTTCCCATCAGTGTTTGCATTTTCATTATTTGTGTTTTTTATAAGTAAAGATAATGCATTAAAAATAATCTGCATAAAAGGAAGTGAGAATTTGCTAGCTTTTGTCTGGAAGTAGAAACTTACATGCTGCCTCCTTCCATATTTGGAACTTATTATTTATGGTGTTGTTTTTTCTGTTAACTTTAGTGAACTGTAGATGTAGCAAGGAAGCTGATTTTAAAATCTTGGGGCAGTTTTATCTATCTGTAAAGGTGCAGTGCCTTGTAGCTTGCTTATGTTTTGTCCTAATAGACTTTGAATAATCAAAATATTTTCAGACATGCTGATGCTTCCCTAACTTCTGTGAAGTCATATGGGCACTGCACTTTGTTTAAACCTTCAGAGAAATTCAGTAATGTACACATCTGTTATAGACCTTCCATTTTAAAGCATCTTTATTTGCTGTTCCAAGTAGTATATTTGTCCTGTTGTCTCATTAAATGAGCACTAAACTTCTCAAATTATGTGGAGGTTTACTCTTGCTAAAATTTTCAAATTCAGCAACATTAAACCATCTTTAATGGTTTGGGTAAATTATTTGATGTGTGGAAATGTCTAGCTCAGCGATGTGCTATACAACATTTTAGTCAAAATACCCAGTTTGTGCAAGTTCTCAAAAACATCCTAGAGCTCCTAAAACTTCCAAATCCCATTGCTTGGCATAGCTAGCACATAATGGCAAACTGATGATTTGGTGACAATGCAGGGTAAGATTGGGGTTTTTATTTCCTTATTAATGGGAGAGTGTTGCACTGACTGTTCATTAAAAAAGGATAAATTACAAAGTTAGAATGGCTGCAAATCTGTCTACTGTATTACACCTTCATATAGCAATAGAATTTAGTCCAGCTATTTTTGTCAGGTAACCTGCGACAGTATTTGTGCTTAATTACAACAAGTAATTTATAATTTTGTCAGCAGACACAAAAAAATTTTACTAAGGGATGGAGTCCTAATTTTGGCAGGATTGTGAAATATGTGAAGCCAAACATCTTCAGCAACTTAATCTAATATTAATGTGATTTGTCTCACTCTTGAAATACGCTGTTACACCATTAGCTCACTGCTGTCCTCTGAAAAAGTTACAGCACTACTTGCTATAACACAATATAATACATCAGACTTCTTGTGTGGTAGACTCATAGAAATGACTACTTTGTAGGCAAAACTGAGTGCTTAAATTGCATTTGTTGTAGATGTAACATGCATAGATTCTGTATTTTCAGATAATGCCATACCTGCTGTTTACTCAGTTACACTTCACGTGTTCTGAAGGAGCATGTTGCTGCAGTCCCTGGAAGTAGCACAAATCTGGTTGCTCTGAGAGCTATCACTTAGAAAACAGGGCAAACCGAGAATGAAGCCAATGTGTTCTTGCAGAAGATAGTACAAACAGCAAATTGCAGGCATTGATAATCCTCTAAAAATAAACATCATTTGAGTGACAATGCTGCCAGTTGTCCTTGCTTTTAGTCTTTACATTCACAAGATTCTATACTTAGAAACATGTGTAGGCAATGCTTTATTATCATTCCTATTGACTATGATAAACCCTTTATGTCATTTACTGAGTCATGTTTGTCGTACTAGCAACTTCTGAAGCTTTTTTTTTCCTGAGGTTGGGGAAAGAGGAACCCTTTTTCTGTATAGGCACTGAGTACAGACAATTTCTCTTTTCTGCTTTTTCAGTTTGACTTCATGTAAAGTCTAAGGTAGTTCTTGTTCCAAGAGAATAATAATTTAAAAATTACTAATTCAATATAAGTTTAATTTACTGTATAAATTTGTGCCCAATTTCCATAAGTTGTTTTTTTACATCTACAAAATGGTAGAAACACAAGTCCTTTTCAACTTGTTGCAGTTATTCCACTGTCCTGCCATAAAAAGTATTTAGCACTGTAGCTTAAATGGGTGGGAAGCAAACCAACTATGTAGAATGGAAAGCGTCTTTTTACTGATTGAATTTGCTTCAGACTAGTTGTGTCTTTTTTTATCTTTATCAGGTAAATTTAATGTTACCAAAAGAGTGTGTTTGGTCATGAGCAAAATACTTAATTTTCATGTCCAAAACCAGCCTTAACTTACTTGAAGATGTAAAAGGCCCAATCTTTGCTTTCTCTGGGACGTAGTCTGTTACAGCGTGCTACTTGGAAGGTTGTCAATGGGTACGATTAGCTACAGTCTCTCACCAGCACGACTGCCAATAAGTGTAACTAGTACTGACACTGATGTACACACTGGTGAGATTACTGGTCACTTTGGCGGTGTTTGAATTGCTGCTGTGATCTGTGCCTGTACTGAGAGGCATTGATGAGAATCCAGAGCACTTCAAGATGGGCATGAGCTTCTCATACAACACTGTCAATAAAAATAACACCATGTTTGAACTTGTTCAAAGGCCTTTTTATGTAGTCAGAATGCTATCAGTAGAACAAAACTCCCCAAAACCCCAGGCTTGTAAACGCGATTTAAGCTTTTAGAATCTATTGCTGCTTTGACCTGTAATTCCACTTCAGCTTTCCCATACTTTTCTGCTGAGCAAAGCCAATGTAGTCTCATCAAGTAGCAATGCCTAGTAATGCAGAAATGGGCCATTCCTAAATGTCTGTGTGCTTTGTAATAGTAACCAAATACACCATGATCTTCGGCTTGCTAGTTCTGGTATTACTCTTGCTGATTTATCCAGCTGTAGTTACATTTGTCTTCATTGCTGTAGTCATAAGATGTGAAGCCCAGGTTGACCTGAATTATCTTGGTTGTCTTCTAACATTATATGCTGTGTGTGTTACAGAAGTAATTCAAATCTTGGTTTGATTTTATTTTTTAAGTATTTTTTATATTTTTAAGTTTGATTTTATTTTTTATTTTCTCATATATGGGATATATGAGAAGTTTCAGGTGTTCACAATACTTGATGAGCTTGTATTAACTAACTGTGCATATACACATACAAAGGTTATGCAGTTACCATACGTATTAACTAGATATATGTAAATATGCATAGTCACATTTTCTGTAGTTGTAAGAAGATAGGATGAGTGTACAGAAAGTTTTTACAGTACTTTGTGTGGAGAATAAATGGAAAATTACAGGAATAGCTGTCACAAAAGAAATGTGCAAACTAAAACTTATCCATTTAAGACTAGTTTTTGTGCTGTTTTGGATACATGAACTATGATAATGAGTAATGTGGAAGAATGTGTAATACTCTAGTATTATTTACTCTAGGAGTAAATACTCCTAGTATTTACTATAAAATGTTTTACCAATATAGCTTTAAAAAATTGCTAGCATTATTAGAGGCTAAAGCTTTTATTTACACAAGGATTTATTATTCCCAGCAGTGATGTATGAGAGCAATGTAAGCAAATAATTACTGGAAAATACAGTGCCGCCTGCAAAGCAATCTGAATTTGGACCAGTGGGTCAACTAATGAAGAAACAGCATTGATACCTTGATGATAAGAGACCTAGATGTAAACTGGTTATTGCAAAATGAGCACATCATTTTGGTTGGATTCACTTTCGTGTATTCAAAAAAAATTTTACTTGCTAAAGAAGATGAGGACCTAGAGGTTGTACAATGTCCTTATACCAACAGTAATGGAAAAAATTTAATATATGCTGACAAGTGCAAGTTCTAGTTCACTTAATTTAGATTCTTTAAGTGATTGTGTGGTTCATCTGATTTAGGGAACTCACGTTTTAGACATGAATCATGAAAGATAGTATGTTACTTGAGTTGTTGAAGTTCATTGCTCATGAATCTTCACTGAAGCATAAAGAATAAATTATTTCCATTACCTGAGACAACTCTGCATAGTATTTACTTGCAGTTCCTTTTACCTTGGTTTGTTTATTATTATACAGATTCATTCCATGTACTACCTAGTGATAAATTGTTTTAGTCACTTGTATGACATGCATTGTAGTAAAAAATCTACTTTCATAGTCACAATTCTGCAACTGTAATTGCAAAGAGCAGTGATCTGACTAGACTTAGGTTGGTTAATAATACTGGGTTTTAATCAAGTCTAATCCCAAACTCCTGGCTTTTGCTTTTCTAATACCTTTTAATTATTGGGAAAATATTATGAAAAAAATTAAGTGACTCTTTCTTCTGGTATTAAGCTATTAGAAGCTTTTATTTAGTTGAATGACTGACTAATGTAAATAATACATTATTTACTTCCTATTGGTATATTATGAGCACTCTGTTAGCTTAATTATGCTTTTAAATTTGGTATCAAAATGTCAACTAAGTTCTTTAATATATAAAAAGTACATCTATAAAGAAACTTTATCAAACCCTGGAATGGAATTCTGGAAGAGGCTGTAAAATCTCCACTTTTGGAAATTTTCCAAAGGAAACTGGGCAACCTGCTCACTCTAAAGTCAGATCCAGCTTTAAAGTTGGTCCGAGTTTGAAGGGGCAGGGAGTGTGGTGGAGCAGACCTTCTGGGGTCCTTTCCAACCAATAGTTCTGTCAATCTCTTGCTTGTTAAATACGTTACTGGACGCTTTCTTTGGGGATTTATTTTTTGTTTGGTTTGTTGTACCAAAGTGTATTGAGGGGTAGAAACTCACTTCTTGATGACTGTTTTAAAAATTACAATTCTAATAATAAAACATATCACTAAAATTTAAAATATTTTGATTTTTGCAAGTCAATGTGAAAGTGCCAATTTATTTTTTTCTGAATCCGAGATTAAAAATTGCAAGACCAAGTGTCTTTAAGTGTCCTGCACTCATGTATGGAGACTAAATGGAGTTACTCTACATCCTTTCTCCTATTTAGGTATGCGTGCAAGCATTTAGGTGTTACTGTTGCTTTTTGTTGTTTTCAAACTGCATACTCAAGTAATCATTCCTATTAACAGCTTGCATATTGAAACTGGATTGTTGGGCGAGTCATGACACTCCTGTTGTATACTATTGGCGAAGTGTGAATGAGTACACACAAACTATGCATCTTGTTTTCAAAACCAGAAGTTTTTAGGTGGTATTAAGCTGCTTAACCTGGAGGTCCTAACTAGACTTAGCAGTAGCAGAAAAAAACTGAAATGTAAAGGTACAGTAAATCTAAAGAAGTGATTATTAATGCAGTTTAGTTGTTCATCTGTGTAACGCTCCAATCATATAAGAAACATTAAAAAAGCTAAATACATGGACTTAAAATCATTATAAAACATTTTATCCTTTGTTTTATAAAATACACATATATGGTAAACTTTGGGATAAAATTTGCTCTTTTGTATTCAGTTTTGTTTCAGCTATATTCCATGTGCACCACAAGATTCAAGACTTCCGATTTGATACATGTATCTCAAGATGTTCTTAAACTAAGCCTTTAGCTGTGTAGAAATATCAGTATTATAAGCATGTTTGATACTTGCAAGAATAAAACAGACTGGAGATTTTATAGGCTTGTAGGAATTACTTCTGTCTGTGCAGAAAGTTCAGAAAACTTCCCTTATGACCTGATGCTGACATTCATTGGATGCATTCTTCTGCCAGGTACACAGATGCTGAGTGTATGTTGTACCATATTGTTGTTTTTCAAATGACTAATAGTAAAGTAAAAATTACAAGACATAAACTTAAAAAGAAAAAAAAAGCAAACCCAAGAACAAACAACCCCCCCTCCCACCCAAACTTATGGACAGCACCTTCATGATTCAGCAGGTGAATGAACTGTAGTCACACAAAAATTTGTAGTAGTCTAATGAAAAGTACTTTTGTTACTATCCATTGCTACATTGTATCCCTGTATCAGAAGACTACACAAGAATTGTATTACACTGTGTACTTCTGTCCTCAGTTCTTAAATTAGTTGAGGGCTAACGAATCTCAGAAAGCAAAACAATGGAGGAATAAGAAGGGGAGGATGATGAGCTACCACTGCTGAATAACAGGGTAGGTATAAAACTCTCTTAGCAAATGCTGAGTTCCCAAAGTGTATTTAAATAAGTTGTAAATGTTATTTTAGTGTTCTGTTATATGAATAAAGCCTTGCTATCAGATACTCACAGTACAGCTCTGCCACTGTCATTATATGTATTTGGTGTGTAAATTACCTACAACATGCAAGCTCACTGCCAAAATTCACCTGGGAATCCTGTCAGACTGCATCTTTTTTACTCAGTACTGATCCACCTCTTGGTGTCAAGTCATGATTCAAAACCAAAATTCTCATGGAGTAACAGACCCTGGAGGAAATGCGAACTCTGCATTCATTCTTATCCCGACTTATCAGTTGTTTTTTAAAATTATGTTTGCTATGACTAACAATATAACTCTATGATTATATAACGATATAACTAATGAGCTATCATTAAAACCCAGCTGCTTTAGTAAAAAGATATAGGCATCTTTTCCCCACAGAAAATCTGCTTCCATTTCTAAGTCTGAAGAATGATGTTACTGCAGTCTAGCAAATCAGGTAGGAAGATCATTGCCTCAAGTTCTGATGCTTGTACCTGGCTTTCACAGAAATTTAAAAATTCCTGGTTTGTCTTGGCATATAAGTGCTTGAGCAGATTTAAGAAAAAAAAAAAAGTGGATTAAACTCGGAAATCTTTTATTAATGAACAATAAACTGATTACTTCAAGATGAAGAATTTGAATGTTGTCTTTTTTCATGCTAAAGATTGTCAGAAATTAATTTCTATAATCCCCTGCTCTTTTTTCTCCCTCTATTAATTTCTAAGTTAAAGGAAGAAAATTGTCAGACTGTAATCTCAGTTTTACATAAACACTTTTTTTTTTTTTGTTTCTGTTTTTTTTCCATTTTTCTATCTAGTTCTCCCTTCTCTAAGGGATGTTCAGACTTGAAACATTGCAACAAGATAAATATTTTTATGATGGCAAAATCATAAGGGCACAGAAGCAGAGCTGTCCAAAAAAACGCAGCAAGTTACCCAGGACTTTATCAAGCTGTGCACTTGCGGTGTGTAAGGAGGGAGGTTTTGTGCCCACCTGGGGAGGAAGGATGTTTCAGTGATGCACCCTGGAATGTCCGTGGCTGAACCTCCACAGCTGAACTGCCTGGCCCTCTTTCCTGCCGCCTGCCTCCCTCCAGGCAGCGCTCGGGCAGCCCCCAGCACCTGCATCAGTTTTCTCCCCCTTCACGAACATGATTTGCCCTCATTCTAGACAGAAGAAAAACATGATTTATGTCAAAATTATGAGCTTTCTCGGAGGGGAAAACAGGTGAGAGAAGAAGCACGTTGGGGACGTAGTGGTCCAAGTTAGAGCGAGCTGAGTGACAACCCACTCGGAGAAATAAAACCGGGTCCCTTCTCTGTTGTGCCGTGTTGTTTCCCCGCTCCCCCTGTATTGCCGCAAACCCTTTTCCTTTCCCTGGCCTTCAGCGCGTTCCGCTCCCCCGGCCCGATGCCGGCGCTGCCGCCAGGGGGCAGGGCCCGCGGCGCTGCTCACACAGCGGCTCCGGCCCGCCGTGCGCTCCCAGCTCCGCCGCCGCCGGGTCGGGGCTTCCCCCTCCGGTAGTGCCGAGGCCTCGCTGTGCGGTGGAGCC